>QJPP01005510.1:0-46120 GCA_003996215.1 Jaltomata sinuosa
TTGGCCGACTTTTTTTGAGTATATTTGGGCCAAAATGGGTCAAGAAACTTGGGCCAAAATTACCCTTTGCTTGGGCCTCAAAAGGGTTAAGTTTTGTGGCTGATTTTGGGCTTCTCTTGGGTCAAAATGTGGTCAATATTGGTGGCTAACTTTTGTAGTTGTTTAGGCCAGATTTGGTTGTGCTTGATGGGCCAACTTTAAGCTTCATTTGGGCTACCATTAGGTCTAATAATCCATGGTGTTGCTGCCCGTAATCGGCCCTCGGAACTTAGTTCGTTAGCGTAGGTAGGTGATGCACCTACTTGTCACCTAAGAGCTTAGATAAGTCGAGCAAGTATCTCACTTGTTTTATCTCATTTTCAAAACCCTCATCCTTATAATTTAACTTAACACTTATATACATTTGACCATTTCAAATTCTAGGCTAAAGTACCCCTTCACAATTTCGAGCTCAAATACCTTCGTCGATATTTACTTAGTCACATAGGTTTTGAAAGGTACGGGGTGTTATAATCTTAGTGACAGGAATCGGCCAGCATAATCCCGTGCCTACAAGGAAAATAGGATAGGACAAGTTACTATACTACCTATGTCACAGATGCTTCTTTTAGCCCCTTTCTACCATCTAATTTAATACATACTTGAAGTCTTGAGTTGCTTGTCTAACCAGAAGACTTTTAATTAGTGCGAGATGATCGCGATGAACAAGAACAAGGTGATTTCATCCTTCTACTAGGATGTTTCTATTTCTCTGATTTTGCTCTACTTGACTTGTTTGAATTAATTATAGTTGTAGTTATAGTGCTGCCTTCTCCCTCTTTTCAGTGACTTTAAGTAACTTATAAGTTTTGTATTGCTTTAAAGTGATCCCCACAATAGAAGTGTCATATTCTAGGTGAATATGAAGCAAAAACGCAAGAAGTCAGCACAAGCAATGTTACTAAGCCTTCGAGGACAACAAGTTGACACTAATAGCACAACTTCCTAAGATTTGGATCAACTAGATGACCTAGTTGAGAATGAGAATATAACAACTCCTACACTCGGTGACAACTTAAATTCTTCTTCAAGCTCTAATCAAGCTAACTCACAAAAGAAAGAGGAGCCCTTAGTTGTCAAGATAAGAGGTTAAAAGTAATTTCATAGTAGAGTTGATTATTACTTTTTATTCTTTATCATTTTTTGTTATTATTGCTACTGATTAGTGTTGATTTCTTGTTAAAATGATAGATACTTTGACTGGAGAAGTTACAACTCAAAAGATGCAACCAGATCGAGTTTGAAACTTGGAAAAGAAATAAGAAAATCATGGTGGAACTCAATGGGGATGGACAAGGAAGTGATAATGGTTCAAACTTGCTTGTGAGATTTCTTGGAAAACTTTCTCAAAAGGCTATATTTTATCCCATATCTGTTGAGAGATGGGATAGGATGCCAGAGGCAAAAACCCAGCTACAGTGACAGCTTATTGAGGTAACTAGCTGAAATCTTTCAGGTTCAGTAGTGTATATTTCTTCATTAGATATTGATTTATGTATATAAAAATATTTGAAGGAGAATTTTGAGTTTGATTATGCTGTTGGAATTAAATGGGTGATGCATTCTTTACGCGAAAGATGGAGGGCTTATAAACATAAGTTAAGATGTGAGAACTTCTATCCTAACAAAAGTAAGGAAGAGATACTTGCTAAACTTCCTTAAAACGTAGATTCTACTGATTGAACTGCTTTTATGCATCACTATCTAGAGGATAAAATGAAGGTAATTGCTCTTCATAATTTGATTCTCTTTTTCTCTTTATTCTTTTGGTAAATAAATTTTTTTTATCACCAAAAATATTTAGGAGAGACAACTGGTAACTGCTTTGAATAGACTCTCATTCTTTATTGCACAAACCACAATCAGGTCCAATATTCAAGTTCCATCTTATGAGTTTGTCTTTGGTGTTGAGCTTCCCATTTGTCAATGTGAGTGTGAAGCACCACTTAGGAGATGTGTAGTTGTTGCATACAATCTTCTTCCAAGAAATTTTGGGAAAAGAACCTCTAATGCACTGATACAATCTTCTTCCAATTTGGTTTGGGGCTATAAATTCGGTGTAGACTTCCTTTTTAAATAACTTTCCTAGTAGTATGCAGATCTCTTCTCGTTATTCAAACCAAATCTCTCTTTCAAACTCTTGCTAACTTTCTAATGAAGCTAAGCTCGCACTTGCACATAAAACAGCATAGAAAGTAGATTTACTTGGTCGTTCTCCCGACAAAAGCATGTCTTCTAAAACTTTAAAAAAGAACAATGTGAATTTTTGAGTAGGCTTTGTAGGATTATATCTTTCTTTGTGAGTCTAAAAGAATAAAATACTAAGTTCTTGCTTGACGTTCTAGTGACATGTTGGACTATTAGGGACTACTTTTTTTTTTGAATTAGTTCCTTCTCCGGGATGTCATTCCTGTTACATTCAGTAAATCCATATTCCTAGCCTTTGATAGGACATGAATGACCATCTTATATTTCTAGTGATATCTTATTTCCAGTGATTGGTAGATAAATTTGTGCAAGTTTTATAATTGGGTTGCACTTGTAATAATTTTTTTTGACAATGTTATACAACTGTTGTATAAATGTCTCCAAAGAGACTTATAATGTATCCATTGCCTAAATGTTTGGGTTTGAATCTCATGTGCTTTGTTTCTTCTAATGTACAACTGCAAACTAAAAGGGTTAACTTCATTAACAATATAGCTGCAAACTGAAAGTATACAGTTTAATAGTCTATCCCTTCAAAATTTTCAATCACCAAACACCTTTGTTGTACTTTTTGGTGTATTTAACAAGAAGCAATATTCTTTTGGCTGTTTGTCTTTTTTTCATATCTATATATCTATATCTATATCTATATATATATATATATATATATATATATATATATATATATAATTGAATTGATGTTTGAGAATTACAGAAACAAAGTGCACAAAATACAAAAAATCAAAAGAAACTTAAAGTCTCCCATGCCGGTGGTAGCAAAAGCAATGCAAGAAGAGGCCGTCAAATGGTAAATTTCTTTATCTTGAATTTTATTTTGGGAAATCACTTTATTGTACCAAATAAAATATGTTGCATGTTACTTATTTTTATCTATACTTGATTAATGATAGGAGCAAAAATTGGGAAGGCATGTTTGCCGAAGTGAGGTTGTTTTGTCAACTTTACTGAAAAAGGATGGCAATTATGTGAATGAAGAAGGAAAAATTTTAGCGGTAAGATCCAAATACTTGTCCATTTTCAAATATTAGTTATAGTGTTGATTTATTCATGTCTTTCTGAGGCTGTTTTGGTATGTAATTATCTCTCTTAAATGTTATGAAAACACTTCTGTCTGTTTCTCTTTTAGTTTTACTCTTCCTTTCTGAGGAAAGGATAAGAAGGGAGGAGCAGGGGTATTTCAATATAGTTTTAGTTGTCCACTTGGTATGAGAATATCTCATTTCTTCTATTTTACTTGGTAGAATAAAATATCGAAGCATTTACCTGAAGATAAAGAACATGCTGCCACTTTAGGTGTTTCTTTGAAGATACTGGCTCATCCTAATGACGCCATTGGAAAAGTGTATGGAACTGAACATTCTGGTCGTGTTCATGGTTTAGGTGGTAATGTTTGCCCTTCGACTGCTTTTGGAATGCCTAGACATTCAATTAGTCATGCGAATTTTGGTAGTTCTAGTAACATGTCTCATCAATGTGTTGAAGACCTAGAGAAACATGTTGAAACCTTGAAAGAGAAGTTGACTGGATATGAAGAGACCAAGGAAAAGCTTGAGGAGACTAAGGAAAATCTCGAGGAGACCAAAGAAAAGCTCGAGGAGACCAAGAAAAAGCTTGAGGAGACCAAGAAAAAGCTTGAGGAGACCAAGAATCGGCTCGTCCAAAATGAGAATCACTTGGCAACACTTCATAGGTTTTTACAAGCTAAATTTGGTAGTGAGTTGCTTACTTTCAACTTAGTTTCTTCTTAGCCTTTACCATATTTCGAAACAACTATATATATGGTGTTTCTCTAACTTTTTGCATTTCCATTACACTAAAAACTTGTAGTATCTTTTATGAATATTCAAGGCTTGAAACTTATGTTTTGTTATTAAAATTTTTATATGATAAGTAGAACATTGAAACTGTGATCATTGTTGCAATGATTTTTGTATTATGATTTAGTGATTGTCAATCAATTAATGTATTAGTATTTAGTATCAAGGTATTGCAGGGAGAAAACTGCAATTATTATTTTTTTAAAACAAATTGCATACTTTTGCCACGGTTGAACCGTAGCTAATTTATATGGGGTAACATGCAAAAGATAATTATGCCTTAAATTAGCCACGGTTCTTGTATGGGTAATTAAAAATTCCAAATATAATTAATTTTTCCGGTGGCCAAATTTACCCATGGTTTAACCGTGGCTATATTCACATTTAACCGTGGCTAACAAAATATTACCACGGAGGCAGAAATCGTGGCTAATTTACTGGCGACGCCTCTGTTAAGCACGCTTCCAACCGTGGCTAAGCGACCGTGGCGAGGTTGTGTTAGCCACAGTTTTTGTATCATATAGCCACGATTCTACGCGTGGCTAAAGCCCGTATTTTTGGTAGTGATTGATGTTGTTGAAGACACCAGTAAGTAGAGAGAAGATGAGAGAAAGTACAGAGAGATCTATTCAGAGTGTGTTCAAGTGAGAGAGATTCAACTGTCAATGTGAGGAAGAACATGTTCCTATCAAAATTTATTATTACAGTTCTTGTTGTCTAGCTAGTTTGATTTCTTGCATTTAAATCGAAACCTTTTACATTCCTAAAGAATTTGTATTAGGTGTTGTGATGTAAGGTTTCTCTTGACTGGGTAGGGTCTTGAAAGAAGTATCCACAATTAGAAAAAATTATAGAAACAAAAAGTACTACGAGGTAGTTCCTTGATTATAGAGGTGTGACCAAAATAGTAACTCAAATTTAGTAAAAATTTGAGGAAAACACCTACAGGGATAGTTCAGTATTTTTGACTCCTCAAAGAGAGTAGTTTTCCATGTAAAAATCCTTATATTGATTTATTATTTTGCATTTACTTCTTGTTTAGTTGTTGAAGAACCTGATTCTTCAGTACATATAAGGCAACATAAAATAACAATAACATAAATATATATATATATATATATATATATATATATATATATATATATATATATATATATATAAGTATTTGCTGCAAGAACTTTGATGGTTGATCAGAGTAATAATCAGATAGCACCTCCCGCGTTTACTGACAATAGAGGCTACAACATTAGAAAGGGGTACTTAGCACTAATGCCTCAATATCAGAAAGTGGAGTGGAGAAAATTGGTATTGGTTAAAGGGATACTACCAAGACACCACTTCATACTATGGATGGCTCTGCAGAAGAGACTCTCAACTGTTGAGAGAGTGAGCAAATGAGATATTGTAATCCAAACAGATTGTATGTTGTGTGCTACTCAAACAGAGGAAAGATTTGAACATCTATATTTTGATTGTCCATACCCTACACATATGTGGACGGCAATGTTGCATTGGCTGGGTTACCAAAGGAGTATAGGAAGTTAGAACCAGGAGATTCAATGGCTGGTACAAAGGATGAGTAATAGTAGACCAAGGGCAAGCATCTTGGGTTTTGTTTTGCAGTAGAAGATTTTTGAACAAGGCCACTGGAAGCCTAACAAGCTTGAGGGATATTGATGTTTTACTGCATCTTGAAGGCAACAAACACTGCACATGGAGAGGTCATCTGGACAAACTTAATATCTACCCTGCATAATTTGTTTTTTGTTATATAGTGATAACGCTCAAATACACTCTTCAAGAAGAGGTGATTGCGATCGTCAGAGCAAAACATATTTATATTCTCAATGAGTGTCAGGATTGATCTCACAAAGAATAATGTAATCGCGATTGAGGTAGTAAAGAATTAAAATAACCTATTCAAGTTCAAGGAGCAAAGTAAGTAAAATGATTTGGGGATTTGTAGTAAAAAACACGAGCGATGTTGCAATTACGAGGTTGACCAACTCTTCCCAATGCAAGAATCTCAAAGAAGATTTGGGAATGAGTATTACTTCAAATCCATACGATCCATTACAAGTTTACCAAATACAAACTAGATTAATCATAGGTCAAATGAAACAATCCTTGGAAGTATCGATAATTTACCAACATCTCTCGACCATCGACAAATATACCTCAACCAGTTCTCTCAAACTCAGCTAAGCCTTAGCAAAGATCTTTCAATTAGTAATTCCTTAAATGAGGGTTAGAGCCTCAAGTTAGTGCTAATCAATCTTTCCCCACCTTAATTTACTTTCTCAAGCCGAATCAAAGTAAAAAGGGCAAGTCCAAGGGTTGATCACTCCCTTTAGATTCAATTCAAGCACAAGATTAATTAGAGATTCAAAGAAACAATTCATAAATTAGAAAATATTTAATAAATTATAAAAACACAATATAATAAATTACACCTAATATTATTTATATCTAACACACTATCCAAATCTCAAACAACCAACACACTAATAGATTTAGCAAGACAAAGCAAGAGTTGAAGAAAGAAACTAAAGATTTTATAATAAAAGCTTCCAATCTTCACTCCAATGGTGTTGGAGGATGAACTTGCTCCCTAAGCTAGCCCTAAGTTGTTCACTCTAAAACTAAGGATGAATTGGTTGAAGAATAATTGTGAAAAATCCAGAATCTCCTCTAAAAAATGGCTGGAGAGTATTTTTATGTGGATTGGGGTTTCCAAAGATGTGATTTTCCAATTCTGTCCTGCAGCTGCCAACTTCTTCATCGCGGTCGCGTGGCCTCACCTCACAATCGCAAGCCTTTAACTTCTCCTTCAACGCGGTCACGTGACTTCACTCTCGCGGTCGCGTGGCATTAATTCCCTGTGCATCACGGTCACGATGAGCAACTGGATACCAGTGATCAACAACTCCTTCTAGCTTCATTTGACTTATTTTCACCCGAATCTTTCCCGAACACTTCTAAGACACAGAAACTTGTAAAATAGAAGTAATTCGTATCAGCACTATTTTTCCACTTTATACTAGCAAGAACAGAAAATTAAAAGCTAAATAAGTAGGTAAAATACCAACTTATCAAACCCCTAAACTTGAACTATTGCTTGTCCTCAAGCAACTCGAAATTCCCATTCAAAAGACTCACAACACAAGTGCAATGACATCACTATAAGCCAAGGAAAATCCATTTCAAGCACCAAGCATGACTTCGGTTGGTACTAATGATTAGGCAATCACATGATAACTTAATCTGAGGACTCTACTCTATTCAAAACACAATTCAAGGGTGCAATGGGACTACAAGAACAACGAAGTGACAACAACCAATCTTTAAGAAGTGAGTCAAACCACTAGCTTACCAAAACATGCTCATTTGACTCATTTTTGAAATTTATCAATCTCATCAACTATCCTAATTCGCATGCCCTCACAAGAATGAAAGTCCCAAAAAACATTATGTACAAAGACAATCACAAGGGACAAATGCACAAACACTCACACTCACAATGAATTTCAAGTACCAACAAGTATCAAACTATAAGCTTGCCCTTATTTTGATTCGCCACTAGCTCAAAAATAATTGGTCAGAGATCTCAAAGGACTTTTTTAAGCTTGTAATGTAGGCTCGGGGAAGGGTAGGATACACATTTGGATTCAAGTAACTACATCCTCTTCGAACTATACACAAATTTTTCAATTTAAAATCAAAGCCATTTCTTTTCATTTTCATTCAATATAAGGCACCATTTCATTTATTTCATTTGAGACCCAAATTTTTATCATTCTAATCACCTTGGAGGATTTCTTTCTTTTCTTTTCTCTTTACTTATCTTTTCAAATTCTTCTTTCTTTTTGGCAATTATTTTTAGGCATCGACCAATAAATGAAGATAAGCTCATTTAGCACTCCTCCAAGGTACTTTTTATCAATTTTCAAACTTAGGCTTTTAGCCTCAATTTCACACTTTTAGAGTTCAAGGAGGGACGGGTTCAAGAGAGGGATTCATTTTCAAAATGGTTCAAGGTTTGTAATGAGGTTGCCAAAGAAGAGGTACTAAGCTCAAGAGGGGTGACTAATGATACAATTTAAGTGCAATTCTAGGCTTTTAAGGCTAAGTAGTCTTCACCAATTACAAAGAAGGCCTAAGATTATTTTCCCAACCAACACAATTGATACTATCATTAAACGACTAACCGGATAAGTTCTAGTTAACACAAGCGAGTACAAAAATTATTCAACTAAACCTCACAACAAATGTATGCGAATCATTTAAGAAAGGTCAATTTAATTTCCTAAACAAGAACAAATGGAGTCACATTATTTGATTCCAAATTATCACCACTAATGCGTTAAGAGTCACAAAAAGATTAAAGGAGTTGTCACAAACATCATTCTTTACCATGCACTTTTCACAAAAATTTTCAGAAGGGTATGTCTATTTCACTTAGCATGCAAGACTAACTTCATTAGTACTAAACAAGATTCATTAACTCACAAGCAATATGCGATTCATTTCCCTTCTGCCCAGCATGTGCGAAGCACGTGCATTTTGCACATCAACATGTGCGATGCAGTTCTCCAAGCTCCGACAAGTTCTATCTAGCCTACCGGGTACTCAGACTTCCCCTGTCTCTAAAACATCCAACAAACCACTAAAAAAGAAATCAAAGAAGCTACAAGTAAAGAAACTAAAGAACTAAACCATCAACTCCAAAACCCGACGAGGGCACAATAATATCAAAACAAGCCTGATAAGGGAACACCAATATCTAACATCAAAATAAATAAGCCTGGTGAGGGCACAATAATATCCAAAATAAGCCCGACAAGGGCACAATAATTATCCAAAGTAAAACAGGCTAGATAAAGTAAGCCATCCACTCTCAACTAACACAGTGCAGTGCCCTCGCTGTAACCAAACAAGAGATAAGTTTGAGGGGATTCCTTGAAGGGTACCACTTTGAACCAGAGCTGCTAGTCACAGAAAGAACTCAATCTGCCTCGTCAGTATCATTTTCTGCTTTTGATCCACATAGCTTTCTCAAAGTGCTCATCATCTTCGTGAGGAATTTGCTTTGCTTTCTATCATGGCTCCTCTGCTTTTTATGTTGCCTCTCTACCTTATCCAACCTCTCTTTGATATTCTGCTATTGGCCTACTACACTAGCTAGTGTAGGAACACTAGAAGTAGTAAAGGATGAAGGACCGAGTTGTAATACCCTGGAATCTGAACCAGCTATTTAGCTCAAAACCCAAAGTTTTTTGCAATTGTTGGTCACGATGGGAAGACGCCACGGGGTATTAGAGTGCACCGTGGAAATTGACCAGCAACTATCGAGCAGCACCTTTCCAGCCGATGGGCAGCCACGACGGGAATCGTAGGTACAACATCCCATCGGATCCCACCATCAAAATGGTCCAGTGGAATTCCCTCCAGACTCTCCCCTCCTCGATGGGCTACACCACGGGCATTGTGGCTAAGACGACCCATGGGACCGCATTGTTAAAAACTTCCAGTGCCCTAGGATTTGAGTGCTTCCTCTGATGCCTTGGATAATGGGCCATCGTGGGTATGACGCCCATCAGGCAGCTCGTGAGGCGACATTTTTTCTACAGTCTTTTTATTTTAAGTCAGGGGTAATTTGGTCTTTCTCCCTATTCTTAAACTTCTAAGTGAGGTTATTTTGGCCACTTTTAGTAGGGTTTCTCCCCTACTTAGCCTAAGACTCTCATTATCCCTCATTCATCTACCAAGTTGGGAAGAGAACTCTCTCAAGCTCCAAGTCTGAAGCTCCAAGTTCAAGCCTCCTCTTCTTTTCAATTTCAGTTGGGTTAGCTTCAATTAAGGTATGTGGGTATTTAATAAGGTGATTCTTTCACCCTTATGCCCAAAACCCCAATTCTTCTAAATTGAATTCAAATTAGGGTTCTTACCCAATTCTCATGGGCTTTTCTATTAAGTATTTTCTCATGATTCTTCAATAAATTCTAAGTTCAATTTCATGATTTAC
The DNA here is from genome assembly GCA_003996215.1 of Jaltomata sinuosa. Classification (NCBI taxonomy): domain Eukaryota; kingdom Viridiplantae; phylum Streptophyta; class Magnoliopsida; order Solanales; family Solanaceae; genus Jaltomata; species Jaltomata sinuosa. The sequence continues at coordinate 10,111 of QJPP01005510.1, forward strand.
ATGGGTTTTGAAATTGATTATTTACCTTATGATTTGAAGGCTAACCCTAGCTAAATTTTACATGCATGGCTTGATTTAAGGACAATTGCATGCATTGATATTATGATCTCAAGTATTTATGAAATTGCATACCAAATTCTTCAAGTTATGAATTTAGAAAGAAAAGTGAATTATGGCTATGCTAAGCTTTAAGACTTATGATTTGAATTTGCATGACATATATGTCCTTATGCTTTTCAAACAGATTTGACATCAGATGTGTCGCAAGTATATATGAGCTATATGTATGCATGTTTTTGGAAGTAGTATTTAGCACCGAGCGATGAGGGTTTGATTACCCAAGTCCAAAATTACATTGCCAGCGTAGGTGAAGAGGGTCCTCGTTAGTTGAGAGTGTCTCTTCATAAAGATGGGTCCTCGTTAGTTGAGAGTGTCCCCTTATGAAAGTGGTTCCACGCTATGATATGTATAGTACCCTGTTCCTTGGCAAGGTTCGGGGTAGTTTTGCCAACTAGGATTATATAGTTAGATTACATGTAGCTAACATGGTCTATTGTCTTTTATGAGAAACTCCCATAAGAAAGTTTTATGCATCAAGTTATCCTATTTCATGATTTAAGCTTTACTTATGATATTTTCTCATGATATCTCTTTTACGCATGATTTCGGATTTAAGTATGTTTTAAGCATATTTTGGTTTCATTTATGCATATCTCACACCCTCGGTATATCCTATAGTACTGACGCATATCTTGCGCTGCATCCTCTTGATGATACAGATTCAGGCTCCTTCCCTCTGGTTCGTGGCTAGGCATTGTCGGTCATCCAGATTTGATTGGTGAGTCCCTATTATCCGGGGACCATAGCTATGCTAGTATTTGTATTGTCTTTCTATAAAATTCTCAAGTTAGTTGAGGTCTTGTCCCATCAACTCTTTATGAAAGTTTAGAGGCTTTAGATATAGCTAGTTTTGTACTTTGTGTTTGGATTTGGTATTTATTTGACCATCTTCCTATTTAGTTATGGTTGCCTATTTCCATTTAGTATGCTTCCACTATGTTCTTATATTTGACCAAGTATGTTATGACCAAGGATTAACTTGGGACACTAGTGGTCCCGAGTCTCGTGTTACATCTAGGGGGTAGCCTTGGGGCGTGACAACTAGGTATCAGAGCCAGGTTCAAGAGTCCTAGGGTGTCTGAAGCTGCATCGAGTAGAGTCTCTTTCATATGTGTGAAGCGCGCCACACTTATGAGAGGGAAGCTATGAGATGTCTTAGGAAAAGTTTACTTCTTTCATGATCAGTATCGTGCGATAGAGTTTAACTCTGTTACTCCTCTAATCCGTTCTTGTTACATTTCAGATTATACCTCCTCGTCGTGCTATACCTCACCGGGCCAATGCCCGAAATGCTAATCCTTCGATTTCAGACCCCTAGGTCACTAATGCGTAGTTTATAAATGCCATCTATATTCTAGCTCAGACTGTGGCTGCCCAGGCAAATCAGCAGGCTCCTATCCCCGTCCACCCTCAGGGTGGAGTAGTGGCCCAAGTTTGAGATTTTGTTCGCATGAACCCTATTGAGTTTTAGGGTTCGAAAGTTGGTGAGGATCCACAAAATTTCTTGGATGAGGTAAAGAAGATCTTCGGTGTGATGCAAATGGGTAGTGTTGATTATATTGAGCTAACTTTCTATCAACTCAAGGACGTGACTCATATTTGGTTCACACTGTTACGTTCGTTTTTGAATAGTTCAAAAACTACTTCATAACTTTTGTGGCGGAAAAAACTTATTTTTGTATTGATTTTATTTTTGGAAGAAAATAGTTTAAAGAGTTTAAAAAGAGAGTCGCCACTTAATTTTTAGGAAAAATTAAGAAACCATTTTAAAAGGTAATTTTTAGAAAACCTTTATTGAAAACCAGAGTTCGGGTAAGAGTTCAAATTAAATTCGAAAGAAGGTGTTAGGCACTTTCGAAAATCCACAAAGTGTGGTTTCCAACGGATTTAAAATATTTGGCTAATTTAAAATCTTGAGTTATTGTAAAAAATCTTGAAGTTATATGGAAGTCTTATTTAAAACGAATAGAATTTATTTGTTACTTAAACATTCATATTTATTCCAAATAATAAAATAAACTAAATATCAAAGTTTCAAAATAATTCTAACTTTAACAATTTAATCCGGATTAAGACTTTGAATTAAATGGTTAATTCAAATTCTTAAATATGGATTCTAAGCTTCTTGATAACTATGAAGGGATATAAAGAATTCCCCAAGTCATTCTATAAGCTTACGGTTTGCCTAAATATTAAAACTTGGATAAGACAACCACAAGAGAAAACAAATTATTTTAAAATAATGAACAAATCTAGAGTAAAATTTCCTTCCAAGGATTCATCTAGATTAAATAAAAGTAATTAGAATAACAATCATAAGCAGAAACAATAAGCTAAGAAAAAGAGGAGGAGGCCGGACTTTTCAGTCCAAATTCCATATAATCTGCTTCTATCATACTTAGGCCTTTGGCCTAATATCTTTTAACTTCTGCTGCTTTGAGTAGGCTGCTGCGGCTGCTCTGTTTTCAGGCCTTTAGGCCTTAATATTAGCTTCCTTTTTAATGGCTTTGACGAAGGTTGACTCGAAGAGGATACGAATGCGGGAATGGGGAGTCCAATTGGACTCGAGGAAAGTTCATGTAAAGGAAAGAAAAGAAAGGAAAGGATTAGCATATGAAAAGAAAATCATCATTAGGCTCAAGTACAGATAAACTTAAAATCAAGGCACTTTCAGTGGTGAAATGAAACAATCTTTAAGAAAGCTAAACCAAATAGCATTTGGGGGAGTCCAAAACTTACACTTATGAGCTAAATTAACATACAGATAAAGACGGGTCGTGATTACTTTCAGCATGCAAGATGATTAAATCTATCACTCATTTTTCATTCAATAAAACGATCGGGATAGAAAAACCAAACGATCTAACTAAATTAAAATAAATAGCTGGAATAATTCACATGAGATAGTACATATGCAGAACTGAAATTAGAGCCAGGAAGAAAACCAACATCTAATCTCCATATATAAACACACTTAAAATCATTTTAACACTAACCATTTTGGCGAAATTATTTTAAATCCACACTCAAACAAGGTCTTACACTTCATGCCATCTTAACACAAATAATCCAGTAGCTAATCCAAGCAAATGCAGAGATTTCCTAAGGAGGATTTCATGATGCAAGCTAGACCAATGCTTAATTAATCAAAGAAAGAAGGGGCATTCTTAAATAATAAATTGTAAAATCAATCAGTTAAAGCTAAAAATACGCACATGAGCCTATTACACTTTGATATTCATGAATAATTACTTTAACTCTATCTTTGTATTAAAGAGGACAAATGATGAACATGACATAAGAATTTATTCGGAAAATGATTGTTGTTAGCATGTTCATTCACAGTAGGCATAGATGAAAAGATGTGTTAATGCACTTCATGCTTTAATTCATGGCTCCATAAAAGAAATCAAATGAGTGCTATGGCACAGATTTGTCATGAAGCTTGGCAAACAAATAGGAAATAAACAAAAAGTTAAAATTACTGAGTGTTAAGGGTGTGTAGCTTTCTAAAGGAGACAGAGCCAAAACCAACAGACCTTCATCGACATGCTTCAATAGTTTATACTATACACACCCAAATAACTTGCTTATAGAAACAACACAATCAAACAAGACTACTATGAACATAAGAACGAGCTGTTTCGATAAGTTCTAATAAAATGATCATCCCAAATCATCAAGCTTAAAATCCGTCTAACACATACATTAGATTCCACGATTTCTTTCACACAAAAATATACAAGTATCTTCAGCAGAACAGTTTCAAGCTCTTAATCCCAAGACCTTACAAACATCATACACATATTTTCATACAAGATCAGCCCAATAAAATTTCACGCCATAACAACCAAACGTGAAGGAGAAAATGAAAAGGACAACGCCTTTACCTATTTTTGGGCAGCGTACTAGGACGACGAGTCGAGGTTTTCAGTGACTTTCCGATGAACGAAGAACTTGAAACTCTTTGATTTCCCAAATAGAAACAGAAGATGGCACCGGAATCTTCAAGGGAACGCAAACAGTATGATTTTTTGCTTTGAACTTGCCTTGATTTTTCAGGTTTCGCCAAAATCAAAGAAAAGGACTCTCCAAGATTTTGCTACCCCAAAAACCACCCCTAATCAGTGAGCAAAGGGGGTTTATATAGGAGAGAATTAGGGGGAAAAACAGAGGGTTTTTCGGATAAGGGTTGGAGAATTTTCGAAATTCAAAACCAAATCCCTCAGATGCTTACACGTTGGTACTCTCAGTACCAAAATCGATCATAGACCATCGATTAAGAGGGAAATCTGCCGCGATTCTAGGAAGAGGAACGTTGCAAAGGCCAGCTAGATGATTTTCAGGTTCTTCTAGAACCTAGACAGCACACACCATTCATACAAACCAACGACGATAGGGAATTAACGGAGGGGTAACGATTTTCTGGAAATTTAAGAGTCGTTTGGAGGGGTTAAGGTCATCGTTTGGCTGGATTTTGATGGAGGAATTCTGGGTTGTTGTTGTCATTGTAACGACGAAGAAGAGAGAGGGGAGTAAAAGGGTAGTTTGGATGTGTTGTGAGAAAGGAGAGAAAGAAGAGTATAAGGGGATTTGGGCCAGACCGGGTCGGACAAGGAAATTGGGCTGGGAAGGAGTGGAATTGGGCCAAAGATTGGTTGATTATAAAGGGATGAAGGAAGTTTAAGAGCCGGCCACTTTGCTTTGAAAATGTGGCTAGATTTGGGCAAATTGACAATCAAATTAATTTAAAATTTAGCCAAATCATTGAGATTATAATCAAATTGGACCTAATTGAGATTAATTCAAAGAAATTAGGCTATAATTGGAATAGGACAAACTAAATATGATTAATTTTACCGAGCTTTTATTATTTTAAAGAAACTAAAATAATTAATTCACCCTCATGTTAAATCCTGTGCTTATAAAATATCAAATTTCATAATTTCATTCCCGTTTGAATTATTTTGATCAAAATAGACAGTTTCAAATATTTTGAAATAATTTTGGAAAAATCCTTTGAATATCTACTAAAATTTTCAAAATTGTATACATCTATATATATTATGAATATACATAGACGTACGTTATTCATGAAAATTTATAGAATACTCTTTGAAAAATTCTCTTAATTAATTATTTAAATTTGTTTAAAGTCTAAAAGCTCGATAATTAATCGAATAGTGGAGGGTAAAAAATTGAATGTCAACAACTGCCCCTCCCTTTGGGTAGGGTGAGTGTAATGAACCCTGGGCAAAGGGAATTGACGATCTTTATTTTATCCGACCACTAGTTCATCTCTTGAAAGCAATTGGCTTTAGCACAAATTTTAAGGAATTATGGCCGAACTCCGGTATCGAGTTTCCTACATATCTCAGGTTACATGAGAATTCAGGTCACTTGTAGTTTAAGATGCTTGATATTACGCACAATTTTTTAAAGAATTCCAAATCATTTCGATTTCAGAGTACGAAGAGACCAGAAAGTTGGGGAGTAAGAGAATTGGGGGGAGTTTGGAATGCAACCCAATTTTCAACATAGAGCCCGCCTACATATTCCAAGATTCAGGGAATCAGGTTGCTTGTAGTTCGACTCAATCGATGGAAAAGGTTGTCTTTATGCTAAGATAAATTTTGGCTCAGGATGAGTGACAAATAAGTCGAGTTATGGAAAGAGGCTTGCAACCTATCAACCATGAATATGGAGCTCTTCACATCCATAGGTAAGAACTTACCTGGACATAATTTCCAAAATTCTAAGTGCATTATCACCCGGATTTGAAAAAGAGGGATATTGCTTCCAATTGTGAGTTAAAGATTACCTTGGAAGTGAAACTGGAAACTTAAAGTTTCCATAAAATAAAAGGAATAACCCACATGCCTTCTTACAGGGGTGTGGTTTGATTATGGTGGAAGTCAATCCTTAACTCGCACCCAAAGAGTTTGATATTCCTCATTGGACTATGTCCCAGTTCGCTGCTAAAAAAAAGTTCCATGTTGTGCTGCATCTATTTTGACATCGTCTGCACCTGTGGCTTGTATATGCTACAAAAATCTGAGCTAAAATAGAAGATGTAATATTATGGTGATACCATCTTCGATTGATAGCGTCCTTTGTAACGTCCAAAAGAAGTTATTCTGCTTGTGTAGATATATGGTCGTCACTTTGACGATTTCTTTTTAGATTTATGGGGTCACATTGATGCCCATGTCAATATGCAGAGTCACTTTGACGCATTGAATAATTGGTGTCACTTTGACGCCGATAAATAAGTGGTGTCACTTTGACGCCAATGAATATTTAAAATTACTTTGATACCGATAAATAAGTAGTGTCACTTTGACGCCAATGAATATTTGGAATCACTTTGATACCAATGAATAAGTAGTGTCACTTTGACGTCAATGAATATTTGGAATCACTTTGATACCAATAAATGAGTGGTGTCACCTTGCGGCCAACCAATAAGTAGTATCACTTTAATACTGCTAAATAGGTGGTGTCACCTTGATGCCAGACCAATAAGTGGTATCACTTTGATACTGCTAAATAGGTGGTGTCACCTTGATGCCAATAAATAATTAGTATCACTTTGATATGATAAATATGTGGTGTTACCTTGACGCCGATCAATAAGTGGTATCACTTTGATACCGATAAATAAGTAGTGTCACTTTGACGCCAATGAATATTTGGAATCACTTTGATACCAATGAATAAGTAGTGTCACTTTGATACCAATAAATTAGTGGTGTCAGCTTGCGGCCAACCAATAAGTAGTATCCCTTTGATACCGATGAATATATGGTGTCACCTTGACGCCAAACCAATAAGTAGTATCACTTTGATAGTGCTAAATAGGTGGTGTCACCTTGACGCCAGACCAATAAGTAGTATCCCTTTGATACCGATGAATGTATGGTGTCACCTTGACGCCAGACCAATAAGTACTATCACTTTGATACTGCTAAATATGTGGTGTCACCTTGACGCCAGACCAATAAGTGGTATCACTTTGATACTGCTAAATAGGTGGTGTCACCTTGATGCCAATAAATAATTAGTATCACTTTGATACTTGATAAATATGTGGTGTCACCTTGACGCCGATCAATAAGTGGTATCACTTTGATACCGATAAACATGTGGTGTCACCTTGATGCCAGATCAATAAGTGGTATCACTTTGATACTGCTAAATAGGTGGTGTCACCTTGACGCCAATAAATAAGTGATATCAGTTTGATACCGATAAATATGTGGTGTCACCTTGACGCCGATTAATAAGTGGTATCACTTTGATACTGATAAATATGTGGTGTCACCTTGATGCCAATAAATAATTGGTATCACTTTGATACTTGATAAATATGTGGTGTCACTTTGATGCTGATAAATAATTGGTATCACTTTGATACTGATAAATATGTGGTGTCACCTTGACACCGATCAATAAGTGGTATCACTTTGATATCGAAACACATGTGGTGTCACCTTGACGCCAATAAATAAATGGTATCACTTTGATACAGGTAAATATGTGGTGTCACCTTGACGCCAATAAATAAGTTGTATCACTTTGATACCGATAAACATGTGGTGTCACCTTGACGCCAATAAATAAGTGGTATCACTTTGATACTGATGAATATATATGGTGTCACTTGGACGCCGATCAATAAGTGGTATCACTTTGATACTGATAAATATGTTGTGTCACCTTGATGCCGATAAATAATTGGTATCACTTTCATACTGATAAATACACTAAATATAATAAATATGTCACGTTGAAAGAGGTGACAGTCCAACATAATATCATATGTCACATTGAAGGAGGTGACGGTCCAATATGATATAATGTGTCACGTTGAAGAAAGTGACGGTCCAACATAATATAATATGTCACGTTGAAAGGAGTGACGATCCAACATAATATAATATGTCATATTGAAAGGATTGACGATCCAATATAATATGTCACATTGAAAGGAGTGATGATCCAATATAATATGTCACGTTGAAGGAGGTGACGGTCCAACATAATATAATATGACATGTTGAAAGGAGTGACAGTCCAACATAATATAATATCCCTGCCAAAATAAGCATGTAGAACAAAACGGTTGTTAATGAGGTAAACACCAAAATAAAGAGTAAGGATATAGCCATTCGACTTGTGTCAACGAATAGACTTGTTGTTTAACATCTCCAGTTGTTCTTGAAGACTTTGTCGTTCCTGCACTCACAAAAAAAATCTTAATTTGAACATAAAGAGATTAACATATGACACACCATCTAAATGTGTCATAACAATCTGGTAACTATAAAAAATGTACGATCCCAAAAAAAATGCATTGAGAGGAATTCCGACGTTGATTGAAGGCTGTAATGGCCGATTAGGGATACAACATAAGATACGTCCCTATTCCAAATGGAATCTCTTATAAAGAGAGGATTTGTTGATAATGAAAGTATATGAAGCTTTGAAGTTGAACAAAGATTTTTTGAAATTGTTTAACCGTTTCAAAAAGCTGCCTTTGTTTCCAGTCAAAGACTACTTAATTGAAATAGTTTTGAAAGAAATGAAGAACTGACTGATTCAAACATGCCTCAGTTTCCTATGAGGGTATGTAGTTTGAAACAATGGGAAGACCGAATCCTTATGTAGGATTGCCTACGTATCTTGCTGGAACAAGAATCAGGTCAGAAGTAGTTCGGGCCTTAAACTGATAGAATTTGCAAAGATCATAAGATTTGATTAGAAGGACAAATGATTAGATTCGCCAAGATATGAATAAATCTGTTGAACTGGATTCTTTGCATCGAGAACCCTTAAAAGGACTTGTGCATGTCTTGCGTCCGGCTATCTTCTGGCTTGGTTCTTTGAATTTTGGGAGAACCCATTACTACTTGCCCTCACATCTTGTCATGAAAAATAAGTTTTTAAGAACGTCACCTGCGTAACTCAAAAGTGCAATCATTAATAACACAATTTGTAACAAATCAAATGATATAACAGAAGATAATGTTGGAGATAGAGTCATTTGGCTTATGATAATTTGAATATAGTGGTCCGAATGATATCTCCTAATTTGAGTTGTTGTGCCCGACCATTTTCCTTACAAAGTTTAGAGAAAGCGTTAAAATTATAATAAAATGATAGGAATAAATTAGGAGATAAAGTGAGAAGAGAAGTTGTCTGAATATTAATGCCAAGGCTGCGATGAGTCCATCACTATTTTCTATCACACTTGGTGATCTTGGTATTGCCAATTTTGTGACTTTCTTTTCCCTGCAATCAAAGAAAAATTCTTAGTTTTGAGAGACTAATTCGTGTTCTTTTTGCCTTGCTCTCCTGGTGCTCCTTCTTGTACTTGATTTGCACACTTTTTGGTCTTGAAATGCAGTCTTGATGGAATTTTTGAGGATCTTCCTCAAAAATTCTTCCCTAGTCTAAGACATAGAAAATTCTTGAACTTCTTTGTAGATTTTGTTATCTCTTAATATAGAAATTTTGAGATCTGTCTCAAAATTTCTGCCCCAGTTGCAGCTTCAACAAACTTTAGTGTTCAAGTGTCAAATTTTGTAGAATTTTTTAGATCTTCTCAAAAATTCTGCCCCAGTTGCATGCTTCAATGTGATCTCTAATTCTGACCTGTTGGAGAAGATCTTCTTCTAGCAAATTTTTGAGATCCTCTCAAAAGTTCTGCCCCAGTTCCCACTATAGAGAGAAATGGAAATCTTATGGGGGTATGACCGAGCCGGCGTGGCGCCTACGTATTCCACTAGGAAATCAGGTCAAACTTAGTTCCAACATAAAACAAAGGGAAATTGAATTTTTTCTGATATTATGATCGAAACCAAGATAGGCCGCCTACGTATTCCACTAGGAAAATCAGGTCAAACGTAGTTCACATTACAAGTAGAAGTGCGATTACAAGGAAATCATAACATAAGATACGATTACAAGGAAATAAAATGACAAAGTGCGAATACAAGGAAAGAAAATGATAACATAAAATCGAAGGACGCTAAAAGTGCGACCTCGAGAAAACTACATTCTTCTTTGCAACTGATAATGCAAAGAGTTACTTCTTGTGATTTGGCAATGGATTTTTGTTCACATTTGTAGGAGCTTCTGCAAGTGTTATCACCTTATCGTCATTCAAGTCTTGAATCTTATGCTTGAGATATAGACACCCTTCTGCACTATGTCCTATTGCACCTGAGTGATAGTCACAGCGTTGATTGGTTCGATACCATTTTGCAGTAGGATTCATTGGTTTTCCCTCAATCGGTTGGAGTATTCCAATCGCTTTCAACCTCTCAAAGATTTGAGTTCGAGTTTCTGCTAACGGTGTGAAGACTCTAGGAGGTTTCTTTTCGACGTTAAGAGGAGATACATTATTGTAAGAATTTTGTGAGCATGTGCATTGTAGACCAGATATGGTGAATGTGAAGGTTGTTGGTGATATGAGGTACCTCCTCGAGTCATCACTCCCATAACCTCTTTGTCTTTTTTCTTCCCGTTTCCAAAAGAGCCAGATTGGAAGGTCTTATTAGCGGACTGTAATGCTGTGAAATTTGTTATTTTTCTAGTCTTGAGGCCATCTTCAATCATTTCTCCGATTTTGATAATTTCAGCAAAAGTTTTTCCACTCGCTGTTATCATTCGTTCATAAAATTCTGGGTCCACAGCCTGAATAAAGTAAGTGATCATTTCTGCTTCCTCCATAGGGGGTATACCCTGGATGCTTCTTCCCTCCAACGTATGGCATAATTGCGGTAGCCTTCAGTAGATTTCTGCCTTAGCTTTGTAATAAAGATTCTGTCAGGAGCGATCTCAACATGAAACTTATAGTGATCCACAAAAGTGTTTGCCAAATCATCCCATGAATTCCATTTGGTTACATCCTACTTAGAGTACCATTCTAAAGCCTTTCCACTCAAACTTTGATTAAATAGTTTAATTCTTATGACTTCATTCCTTCCCACACCGATCAACTTTTCACAATAGACCTTCAAATGGAAGAAAGGATTTCCAGAACCATCAAACTTTTCAAATTTTGGAATCTTGTAACCCGGTGGCAACTCAATCTCAGGAAATGCACATAACTCCTCATATCTCACGCTTTGGTTATTACCAAGCCCACGAAGACTTCTTATAGCATCTTCCAAACTTTTGAGCTTCATGTTCATCATTGGCCGCTTTTGTCTCATTTTCAATTTCAACATAGTGATTAGCATCTATGTGATATAGCCCTTGAGTTCGTGTCATGGGTAGAGCGGTGGCATAAGTGTACATCGGTGGAGCATGGTGTGTCACCGATATATTCTGAGCCTTTGGAGGAGCAAAGGTGTACACAAGGGGAACATTCTGAGAAGCATGATCGTTTTGAACTTGATGGGAAGTGGTGAAATGATCTCCCTGATCAAACTCTTCTGAGGTTGGAAACATAGGTCCCTTTTGACGAACATCAGGGGGTAGGGTCACGTTTGGTGGATTCTGAGAAGTAGTTCTGTTTTGCATCACCATAAGTCTCAGTTCAGCAATCTGTTGCTCTAGACTAGCAACGACCTTCGGGGTGACTTCTAGTCTTGTTGAAGCGCTAGGATGTGTTGCGGTAGTCAAAGGGAGGATTGTCTCAGATGAAGTGATTGTGTTGATCAAACTGGGGTCCATAGTTGAACGAGTCTTTTTGGTAGCCCAAATAAGAAATGGTGAGCCTGTAGTAACTTTCTTGACCTTAGATCGAGTGAAATACGGATGTTCTGCCAGCGGGTACTTGAAACTGCTTGCGGTGGTGAAGTGAGCAAGTTTGATTACCAACACAAATCAGCCTCTCTAAAGAAAGAAAAACACTCAAAAAGTAAAAGTGTTAGTTTATTGGTCATAATAATTAATCAAAGTACATAAAATAAATATCATTTGTTTTGCTCGAAACAAGACTAGTCCAAAATTTGAGAGACGAGACTTTTGAGAGATGATTGAATGGACAAAATTTTGGTCAAAAGGAGAGGAATTTAAACAAAGTGAGCTATTTGAAGAAAGGAATAAACATTTATGCTCAATTTCGGTGACACGAATTGAATTTTTTGAGAGAAAATATAAAGTTTTGAAAAATAATGACGCACTAGAATTTTGATGAAATATTTAATCGATTTTGTATGATAAAGTGATTTATAAGAGTGATGGGGTCAACATGAATTTTAACGGTGACCTAATAATGTTTCTGGAAAAATTGAAACGAAAACTTGAGGATTTTAAGCAAAATTGAAGATGGACCTTTAAAAAGTATTTTTAGGAAGACTCAAATTTGAGTTTATATGCCTAATGACGCTCTAAGATTTTTGGAATGAAATAATGGACTAGTCACGACTAAAGCAAAATACATGTATTTTAGACACACAAATAAGCACGGACGAAGCAAATTGTGAATCATTTAGCACATAAATAATATATAGCGCGTCCTAACATATATGTGACCTTTTAAGCCAAAGGTAAGCCTAACGTTTGAATGATGTATATGCCACTTGTAAAATGCCCCATTGCCCCAAAAAAATGTATTATACAAATTTTATGAATAAACTAAATGGGGATACACAGTAAGGGAAAGGGCAAATAAATAATATCAATCCCATGCAGGGGAACAATCCTAAACTAAATCGCCTTGGAGGTCCTCCGTTCTTGAACTTCTTGACATTTTTGAACGCCTTCCGGATAAAGATCTTCCTTTGATTTACAACAAAAGAAACTATCTATAAACTAATAAATTTTCAACCCCGAGGAATAATGGTTCATACAATTCGACATATATATCCTTCAAATTTATCAAATAGTTGGATGATTGTATTTTACTGGCCATGGGCCAATTAGACGCAAGGTGGTCTTCTTATGAACTTAATATCCCTTGGATATTAAGACATCTAAGTCAATGCCTATTTGCGGGATTTGGTATCGCTCTATCCTAGGTTTACTAGAATTGGTTTATTTTGAAGAGACTGGGAACCCGGGCGGACAACCGCGGGCTAAAACAACAAGTGACCGTTAACCGACCGCGGGTCAACTACTTCACTCGTCTGTTTTGAGAAAGTGGGTTTTTAGTGAAGAACGACTGCAAATACTTGCATAATCGCTCTTTTTTCCTAATGCAAACTAATGCTTTTCCAGGGAGGCGAAAAATACCAAGAAAAATGCAACAATAATAATTAAGTAAATAAATAATTGTGGAAAGTAACAATTATTACAAACAAAGAATAGCCAAACAAATAAATCCTTTTGGTTAGAACCTAGATGAATCCCCAGCAGAGTCAGCATTCTGTTACGTTCATTTTTGAATAGTTCAAAAACTACTTCATAACTTTCGTGGAGGGAAAAAACTCATTTTTGTATTGATTTTATTTTTGGAAGAAAATAGTTTAAAGAGTTTAAAAAGAGAGTCGCCACTTAATTTTTAGGAAAAATTAAGAAACTATTTTAAAAGATAATTTTTAGAAAACCTTTATTGAAAACCAGAGTTCGGCTAAGGGTTCAAATTAAATTCGAAAGAAGGTGTTAGGCACTTTCGAAAATTCACAAAGTGTGGTTCCCGGCGGATTTAAAATATTTGGCTAATTTAAAAAATCTTGAGTTATTGTAAAAAATCTTGAAGTTATATGGAAGTCTTATTTAAAACGAATAGAATTTATTTGTTACTTAAACATTCATATTTATTCCAAATAATGAAATAAACTAAATATCAAAATTTCAAAATAATTCTAACTTTAACAATTTAATCCGGATTAAGACTTTGAATTAAATGGTTAATTCAAATTCTTAAATATGGATTCTAAGCTTCTTGATAACTATGAAGGGACATAAAGAATTCCTCAAGTCATTCTATAAGCTTACAGTTTGCCTAAATATTAAAACTTGGATAAGACAACCACAAGAGAAAACAAATTATTTTAAAATAATGAACAAATCTAGAGTAAAATTTCCCTCCAAGGATTCATCTAGATTAAATAAAAGTAATTAGAATAACAATCATAAGCAGAAACAATAAGCTAAGAAAATGAGAAGGAGGCCGAACTTTTCAGTCCAAATTCCATATAATCTGCTTCTATCATACTCAGGCCTTTGGCCTAATATCTTTTATCTTCTGCTGCTTTGAGTAGGCTGTTGCGACTGCTCTGTTTTCAGGCCTTTAGGACTTAATATTAGCTTCCTTTTTAATGGCTTTGACGAAGGTTAACTCGAAGAGGATACGAATGTGGGAATGGGGAGTCCAATTGGACTCGAGCAAAGTTCATGTAAAGGAATGAAAAGAAAGGAAATGATTAGCATATGAAAAGAAATCATCATTAGGCTCAAGTACAGTTAAACTTAAAATCAAGGCACTTTCAGTGGTGAAACGAAACAATCTTTAAGAAAGCTAAACCAAATAGCATTTGGGGGAGTCCAAAACTTACACTTACGAGCTAAATTAACATACAGATAAAGACGGGTCGTGATTACTTTCAGCATGCAGGAGGATTAAATCTATCACACTCATTTTTAATTCAATAAAAGGACCGGGATAGAAAAACCAAACGATCTAACTTAATTAAAATAAATAGCTGGAATAATTTACATGAGATAGTACATATGCAGAACTGAAATTAGGGCCAGGAAGAAAACCAACATCTAATCTCCATATATAAATACACTTAAAATCATTTTAACACTCACCATTTGGGCGAAATTATCTTAAATCCACACTCAAACAAGGTCTTACACTTCATGCCATCCTAACACAAATAATCCAGTAGCTAATCCAAGCAAATGCAGAGATTTCCTAAGGAGGATTTCATGATGCAAGCTAGACCAATGCTTAATTAATCAAAGAAAGAGGGGACTTTTCAAAAAATAAATTGTAAAATCAATCAGTTAAAGCTAAAAATATGCACATGAGCCTATTACAATTTGATATTCATGAATAATTACTTAACTCTATCTTTGCATTAAAGAGGACAAATGATGAACATGACTTGAGAATTTATTCGTAAAATGATTGTTGTTAGCATGTTCATTCACATTAGGCATAGATGAAAAGATGTGTTAATGCACTTCATGCTTTAATTCATGGCTCCATAAAAGAAATCAAATGAGTACTATGGCACAGATTTGTCATGAAGCTTGGCAAACAAATAGGAAATAAATAAAAAGTTAAAATTACTGAGTGTTAAGGGTGTATGGCTTTCTAAAGGAGATAGATCCAACACCAACAGACCTTCATCGACATGCTTCAATAGCTTAGAATATACACACCTAAATCATTTGCTTATAGAAACAACACAATCAAACGCGACTACTACGAACATAAGAATGAGCTGTTTCGATAAGTTCTAATAAAACGATCATCCCAAATCATCAAGATTAAAATCCGTCTAACACATACATTAGATTCAACAATTAGATTCCATGATTTCTTTCACACAAAAATATACAAGTATCCTCAGCAGAACATTTTCAAGCTCTCAATCCCAAGACCTCACAATCATCAATAAAATTTCACGCCATAACAACCAAACGTGAAGGAGAAAATGAAAAGGACACAACCTTTACCTATTTTTGGGCAGCGTACTAGGACGATGAGTCGAGGTTTTCAGTGACTTTTGAATGAACGAAGAACTTGAAACTCTTTGATTTCCCAAATAGAAACAGAAGATGGCGCCGAAATCTTCAAGGGAACTCAAACAATATGATTTTTTTCTTTGAACTTGCCTTGATTTTTCAGGTTTCGCCAAAATCAAAGAAAAGGACTCTCCAAGATTTTGCTACCCCAAAAACCACCCCTAATCAGTGAGCAAAGGGGGTTTATATAGGAGAGAATTAGGGGGAAAACAGAGGGTTTTTCGAATAAGGGTTGGAGAATTTTCAAAATTCAAAACCAAATCCCTCAGATGCTTACACGTTGGTACTCTCAGTACCAAAATCGATCATAGACCATCTATTTAGAGAGAAATCTGCCGCGATTCTAGGAAGAGGAACATTGCAAAGGCCAGCTGGATGATTTTCAGGTTCTTCTAGAACCTAGACAGCACACACCATTCATACAAACCAACGGCGATAGGGAAATAATGGAGGGGTAACGATTTTCTGGAAATTTAAGAGTCGTTTGGAGGGGTTAAGGTCATCGTTTGGCTGGATTTTGATGGAGGAATTTTGGGTTGTTGTTGTCGTTGTAACAACGAAGAAGAGAGAGGGGAGTAAAAGGGTTGTTTGGTTGTGTTGTGAGAAAGGAGAGAAAGGAGAGTATAAGGGGATTTGGGCCAGACCGGGTCGGACAAGGAAATTGGGCTGGGAAGGAGTGGAATTGGGCCAAAGATTGGCTGATTATAAAGGGATGAAGGAAGTTTAAGAGACGGCCACTTTGCTTTGCAAATGTGGCCAGATTTGGTCAAATTGACAATCAAATTAATTTAAAATTTAGCCAAACCATTGAGATTATAACCAAATTGGACCTAATTGAGATTAATTCAAAGAAATTAGGCCATAATTGGAATAAGACAAACTAAATATGATTAATTTTACTGAGCTTTTATTATTTTAAAGAAATTAAAATAATTAATTCACCCTCATGTTAAATCCTGTGCTTATAAAATATCAATTTTCATAATTTCATTCCCGTTTGAATTATTTTGATCAAAATAGACAGTTTCAAACATTTTGAAATAATTTTGGAAACATCTTTTGAATATCTACTAAAATTTCCAAAATAGTATACATCTATATAGATTATGAATATACATAGACGTATGTTATTCATGAAAATTTATAGAATACTCTTTGAAAAATTCTCTTAATTAATTATTTAAATTTGTTTAAAGTCTAAAAGCTCGATAATTAATCGAATAGTGGAGGGTAAAAATTGGGTGTCAACACACACAATGGAAATATGCTAGGGCTAGGGACGTGGTCCCTATGACTTGGAAATTCTTTGAAAGGGATTTTCTTGACCAGTTCTTCCCAAGGGAGTTGAGGCAAGCTAAGATCAAAGCATTTGTGAATTTCAGGCAAGGTTCTATGTCGGTTCAGGAGTACGAGTTGAAGTTCACCTAGATTTCTAGGTATGCTCCTTTCATGGTGGCTGACCCGTGGAATGAGATGAGTAAGTATGTTTATGGAGTGTCGAATTCGGTGAAGAAGGAGTGTAGGTCCGCGATGCTTTTGGGTGACATGCATATTTCCTAACTTATGACCCATGCCCAACAGATTGAGGGAGACAAAATAAGGGAGAAGGCAAGGGACAATAAGAAGGTTAGGGTGGAGAGCTCAGGTTTTAGCCATCAGAAGTCCGGGGGTGAACATCGCTCTTCGTTTCAAAAGAAATCATCAGGCGTCGTATATTCTTCAGCTAGTGCTCCTACCCAGGCCCTTAAGCCTCATTATGATCAGACTAGTAGAGAATCTGGTTCCTATTCGCAGGGGAATATTGCAAAGGGGACTCCTTACCCTTCTTGCAACAAGTGTGGTAGAAGTCATATTGGGGAGTGTTTAGCTGGTTCAGGTGGATGCTTTGGATGTGGTCAAGTTGGACACAAGATTAGGGATTGCCCTTTAGCTAAGAAGCGACAGGGAGGTAGTAGGACTCAGCCTACCCTAGCAGTATCAGGAGGTTGACCGGCCCCATAGGGCACTGCTTCTAGTTCTGGTGGCCAGTGCTAGAACTGCCTTTATGCTATGTCATCTCATCAGGACTAGGAGAGTTCACTGGATGTGGTTACTGGTATATTGAAAGTCTTCTCTTTTGATGTGTATGCTTTATTGGACCCCGGTGCCTCTTTATCTTTTGTGACCCTTTATGTTGATTGTAAGTTTGAGATTAGTCCTGATCAGCTCTTAGAACCCTTTTGTGTTTCTACTCCAGTTGGTGAGTCAGTCCTAACCAAAAGAATCTACCAAAATTGCCCTATCTCAGTCCTTCATAGAGTCACTTTAGTGGATCTAGTAGAGTTAGAGATGACTGACTTTGATATTATTCTTGGTATGGATTGGTTGTATGCTTGTTATGCCTCGGTGGATTGTCATACTCGAGTCATCAGTTTCAAGTTTCTAAATGAACCTGTCTTAGAGTGGCAAGGTAGTCCTCCATCCTCAAAGGGTCATTTCATATCTTATATCAAGGCTAAGAAGATGATCTCTAAGGTTATGTTTATCATATAGTTCGAGTTGTGGACACGGAGTACGAAACCCTATCCCTCCAGTCAGTTCCTGTTGCAAAGGAATTTCCTAAAGTGTTTCCCGAGGATTTTCCCGAAGTCCCTCTCGGATGGGAGATCGACTTTGGGATAGATCTTCTTTCTGATACGAATCCTATCTCTATCCCTCCCTATTGAATGGCTCTCGCAGAGCTTAAGGAATTGAAAGATCAGTTGAAAGACCTCCTTGATAATGGCTTTATCTGACCCAACATCTCTCTATGGGGTGCTCCAATACTATTCATGCGAAAGAAAGATGGTTCCCTCAGAATGTGTATCGACTACCGTCAGTTGAATAAGGTCATAATCAAGAATAAGTATCCCATTCCTAGGATTGATGACTTGTTTGATCAGCTGAAGGTTGCTAGTTTCTTCTCCAAGATTGACTTTAGATCCGGTTATCATCATCTTCATATTAGAGAGTGTGATATCCCAAAGACAGCCTTCAGAACCCGGTATGGTCATTATGAATTTGTGGTTATATCTTTTGGTCTAACGAATGCTCCCACAACTTTTATGGATTTGATGAACTGTGTGTTCAAGCAGTATTTGGATATGGTTGTGATTATGTTCATTGATGATATCATTATCTATTATCGGAGTGAGGAGGAGCATGCGGACCATTTGAGAGTGGTGTTGCAAACTATCAAAGACCGACAGTTATATGCTAAGTTTAGCAAGTGTGAGTTTTGGATGCAGTCGGTTGCTTTTCTGGGTCATATTATGACTAGATATGGTATTCGAATTGATTCTCAGAAGATCGAGGCAGTAAAGAACTGGCCTAGACCCACTTCCCCCTCTGATATTAGGAACTTTTTAGGTTTGGCTGGTTACTACAGGAGATTTGTGGAAGGGTTTTCTTCCATTGCTGCCCCATTGACTCAGTTGACTCAGAAGAAGGTTAAATTTCAGTGGTCTGATCTATGTGAGAAGAACTTTCAGGAATTGAAGACTAGATTGACCACAGCTCCAGTGTTGGCACTATTTGAAGGCCTAGATGACTTTGTTGTGTATTGTGATGCTTCTAGGATTGGTTTGGGTTGTGTGTTGATGTAATATGGTAAGGTTATTGCTTATGCCTCGAGACAGCTTAAAATTCATGAGAAAAACTACCCTACTCATGATCTTGAGTTAGCGTACATGATTTTTGCTTTGAAGATTTGGAGACACTACTATTATAGTGTCTATGTGGATGTACTCACCGATCATAAGAGTCTTCAGTATGTGTTCACACAAAAGGAATTAAATCTTCATCAAAGGAGATGGCTTGAGCTTCTTAAAGATTATGATATGAGTGTGCTTTACCATCCAAGTAAGGCCAATGTTGTGGAAAATACACTTAGTAGATTATCTATGGGTAGCATGTCTTCGGTTGAGGACGGAAAGAAGGAATTGGCCAGGAATGTTCATCGACTTGCTCGTTTGGGAGTTTGCCTTATGGATTCGATGGAAGGTGGATTCATTGTTCAGAATGGTTCCAAATCATCTTTGGTAGATAAAGTAAAAGAGAAGCAAGACGATGATCCTACTTTGCACCAATTGAAGGGTGCAGTCCATTAACAAAAGGTAGAGATTTTCTCCCAAGGGGGAGATGGTGTGCTTCGATATTAGGGCCGATTGTGTGTTCCTGATATTGATGGGTTGAGACAGTGGATTTTGATGGAGGCTCATAGCTCCAGGTATTCTATTCACCCCGATGCCACCAAGATGTACCATGACCTACAGGAAGTCTATTGGTGGAATGTCATGAAGAGGGACATAGCAGGTTTTGTGGATAAGTGTCCCAACTGTCAACAAGTGAAGGTAGAGCATCAATGATCGGGTGGTATGACTCAGGATATTGATCTTCCTACTTGGAAGTTAGAAACAATCAATATGGACTTCATCACTGGTTTGCCTCGAACTCGAAGGAGACATGATTCAATTTGGGTGATTGTCGATCAGATGACTAAGTCCCACTTTTTGGCTGTTAAGATTATGGATTTAGCGGATGATTATGCTAGACTCTACATTCGGGAGATAGTCAGATTGCGTGGTGTTCTATTATCTATCATTTCAGATAGGGGTACTCAGTTTACATCCCAGTTTTGAAAGTCTTTTCAGAAGGGCCTTGGTACTCAGGTTAAGCTTAGCACAACTTTTCACCCTCAGACGGATGGCCAGGCAGAGTGTACTATTCAGACTTTGGAGGATATGTTGAGAGCTTGTGTGATTGATTTCAAAGGTAATTGGGATGATCACTTACCTCTTATCGAGTTTGCCTACAACAACATCTTTCATTCTAGCATCCAGATGGCTCCTTATGAGGCACTTTATGGGCGGAGGTGTAGGTCTCCTATTGGTTGGTTTTAGGTAGGTGAGGTGGCTTTGATTGGTACAGATTTGGTTCATGAGCCCATGGAGAAGGTTCAACTTATTAGGTAAAGATTGAAGATCACTCAGAGTCGACAGAAATCGTATGCGGATGTGAGGAGAAGAGAGTTGGAGTTTGAGGTTGATGATCGGGTGTTTCTGAAGGTGTCACCCATGAAGGGTGTGATGAGGTTTGGCAAGAAAGGGAAGCTTAGTCCCCACTATGTAGGTCCTTATCGGATCCTGAGGAGAGTTGGTAGGGTTTCTTATGAGTTGGATCTGCCAACAGATTTAGAAGCGGTTCATCCAATTTTCCATGTTTCCTTATTGAAGAAGTGTGTTGGTGATCCGACCTTGATTGTTCCTTTGGAAGATGTGAGTGTGAAGGACAACCTTACTTATGAGGAAGTTCCCATGGAGATTCTTGATTGTCAGATTCGGAGGTTGAGAAACAAAGAAGTTGCTTCGGTAAAGGTCCTTTGGAGAAATCAGCTAGTTGAGGGAGCTACTTGGGAAGCAGAAGCAGCCATGAAAGCCAAGTACCCTCATCTCTTTCTTTTTGATCTAGTTTCATCTTGAGGTATTAGTTTCCTCCTTATTATGTCCCTCCAACTCTATTCCATCAGTTTCTCTCATGATCCTAGCATGCAATCATGCTTTACGAAGTTAGTTTAATCATGTTTTAATTTGAAAAGCTCAGTTTTCATGTTTATCCTTGAGATTCATGTTTTATTGGTTGGTTGGGCCATTTTCTCTCTAGTTTTCCTTGCTTAATCTTTATTCGAGGATGAATGTTCCCAAGGGAGAGATATTGTAACACCTAAAATCCAAACCAACTATTTAGCTCATAACCCAAAGTTTTCTGCAATTGTTGGTCACGACGGGCAGCTGCCACAGGCGTCGGAGTCCCAACGTCCCATGGGGTACGCCATAGGAATCGACCAACGGTTTCCGAGCAGCACTTTTCCAGCCGATGGGCGGCCACAATGGGTCGTGTGGGTACAACGTCCCATCGGAGCTCATCATAGAAATGGTCCAGTGGAATCTCCCTAGACTCTCCCCTTCCCGACGGGCTACACCAGGGGCATCGTGGCTACAACAGCCATGGGACCGCGTCGTCAAAAACCTCTAGTGCCCCAGGATTTCAGTTCCTTCCTCTGATACCTTGGCTGATGGGCCGTAGTTGGTACGACACTCGTCAGGCAGCCCGTGGAGTAATAATTTTCTTGCAGATTTTTTATTTTAAGTCAGGGGTAATTTGGTCTTTCCTTCTATTCGTAATCTCCTAAGTGAGGTCGTTTTGGCCACTTTTAGTAGGGTTTCTCCCCCAATTAGCCTAAGACTCTCATTATCCCTCATTCATTTACCAAGTTGGGAAGAGAACTCTCTCAAGCTCCAAGTCTGAAGCTCCAAGTTCAAGCCTCCTCTTATTTTCAATTTCAGTTGGGTTAGCTTCAATTAAGGTATGTGGGTATTTAATAAGGGGATTCTTTCACCCTTATGCCCAAAACACCAATTCTTCTAAATTGAATTTATGAATTTTAAGTTAGGGTTCTTACCTAATTCTCATGGACTTTTCTATTATGTATTTTCTCATGATTTTTCAATAAATTCTAAGTTCAGTTTCATGATTTACGTGGGTTTTGCAATTGAATATTTACCTTATGATTTGATGGCTAACCCTAGCTAAATTTTGCATGCATGACTTGATTTAAGGACAATTGCATGCATTGATGTTATGATCTCAAGTATTTATGAAATTGCATACCAAATTCTTCAAGTTATGAATTTAGAAAGAAAAGTGAATTATGGCTATGCTAAGTTTTAAGACTTATGATTTGAATTTGCATGACATTAGATATGTCCTTATGCTTTTCAAACAGATTTGACATCAGATGTGTCGCAAGTATATATGAGCTATATGTATGCATATTTTTGGGAGTAGTATTTAGCACCGAGCGATGAGGGTTCGATTACCCAAGTCCAAAACTACATTGCCAGCGTAGGTGAAGAGGGTCCTCGTTAGTTAAGAGTGTCTCCTCATGAAGATGGGTCTTCGTTAGTTGAGAGTGTCCCCTTATAGAAGTGGTTCCACACTATGATATGTATGGTACCCCGTCGTTCCTTGACAAGGTTCGGGGTAGCTTTTCCAACTAGGGTTATATAGTTGAATTCCATGTAGCTCACATGGTCTATTGTCGGTTATGATAAACTCCCGTAAGAAAGTTTTATGAATCAAGTTATCCTATTTCATGGTTTAAGCTTTACTTATAGTATTTTCTCACGATATCTCTTTTACACATGATTTTTGATTTAAGTATGTTTTAAGCATGTTTTGGTTTCATTTATGCATATCTCACACACTCGGTATATCCTATAGTACTGATGCATATCTTGCATTGTATCCTCTTGATGATGCAGATTCAGGCTCCTTCCCTCCGGTTCATGGCTACGCATTGTCGGTCATCCAGATTTGATTGGTTAGTCCCCATTATCCGGGGACCATAGCTATGCTAGTATTTGTATTGTCTTTCTATTAAATTTTTGAGTTAATTGGGGTCTTGTCCCATCAACTCTTTATGAAAATTTAGAGGCTTCAGATATAGCTAGTTTTATACTCCGTGTTTGGATTTGATAATTATTTGACCATCTTCCTATTTAGTTATGGTTGACTATTTCCATTTAGTATGCTTCCTCTATGTTCTTATATTTGACCGAGTATGCTATAACCAAGGGTTAACTTAGGACACTAGTGATCTTGTGTCCCGTGTTACATCTAGGGGGTAGCCTCGGGGGATGACACGGGTGCCGGTGTTATGGAAATCTCTTTCGGGCCCAAAGGTAGACCCGCTACAATCTGGGGAATCTGGGAATCCATGCCATAGACCTAGATAGAGATGTGGCAGAGTGTTGGGGGCCCAATCCTAAGTCGACTAATAGCCTCAACAGCGGCGGCTGACTCAAGTGCCTCGCTAGACCCAGAGAATAGACCAAATAATGGTGAAGCCACGTCGATCTGCCTCTTCTTCAATGCTTTCCCAGGCCCTCTCTTCTTCAAAGGGTGAATCATCTCTTCCGATTTCCTATCATTCTCGCCATACCTTTTCTGAACCCCGTCTTGGTCGCATAAGTATGTAATCAATGAGGGGAAAAACAAACTTTTGCTACCTTCAAGCACCACCTGTTGAATCTCTTGTACAATCAATTGGCCTACATTCACCGGGAGACCTTCCATCATAGCTTATATAACCACTGCTTTTTCAGGTGTCACATCAGATTCATTCTTTGAAGGCATGATTCAGGCACAAAGGATAGAAAGCCAAGTGCGAGCTTCAAGGGTGAACTCGGAAGACTCAATTATTGTGTTCAAAGTTATCCATTGGGGGACCGTGCCTTAATATAAGTATTGCACAAATCAATTGATTCCCAATTCTTTGGCCCAGGATTTTATTGTGGCATTATCAACATTTGTAAGGTTATAGTATCCATTGATCAACTCTGGATCAAATCGGACCAACTTGCCCCAAACCATCACAACCAAGTCATTCCCAAAGTCTGTCTCGACAACATTAGCATAAAATTCACGGACTATGGTAAAGTTTGCCCTAATAGGCTCGGCGGCAAAGCATAACCACCCACTTGTAACCAACTTTCCATGAAAGTCAGCCCCTTTCTCTTCCAACCCTTCCAACACAATACCTTGCTCCCTCGTGATGAGTTTCATCAAATGACGATCATATAATTAGGAGAATTTGAGGGAGATGAAGGTGCCTTGGTAGAAATATTCCTCTTCGACCACTTGGGTGGCATCATTTTTCTCAACTTCATTCGATATCGGAGCTATTTTCAAGCTTTAAGTACCTACACGAGGAACAAAATTGTCAAATACAAATATAGACATGTAAAATAATGTGTTACGACATGATTAGGCCAAAGAAATAAGGCAAAATGACCCTGGACAAAGCTGGGCAGAGCTACTATTTTTGGGACTGCCATAACTGGTCATCACGATCATGAGATTTTTCATCACGATTGTGAAGACCGAATTATTTTTTTCAAAAATTTAACTCATCGCGATCGTGGGATGGGGCATCGCGATCAGAGGTTCAGAGAAGTTGTTTCTCGCAATCGTAGGATTTGGCATCACAATCACGAGGGTCATCTCCTTGCCCAGAAAAAATTTGTTCAAGCCTTTTGTCGAACAGGTGCTTTGCACCCTTTTGTTCATCCATTTTCACACCCTCTTGGGGTCAATTTTTATCACAAAAAGTAGTACATCAATATCCCTTAACACCCTCATTTATCCATACCCAAGAATCACAACATAACATCCAAAATTCACACCCTTTAAGACCACAACAAACATACTCATTTTGGGCTATCAAAGCCACTAAACTTTTGCACAGCTATAAGAAAATCCAAGAAGAAAGTGGAATACGGAAGACATACCTATTGAATTGCAAAGTGGAGGCACTACTGAATTGAAATTGATGGATGCTTTTATTTTTTCCTTAGGATAAGAAAAGTAGCCAAGTTTCAAAGCCAATTTTTCCTCTTGAAATGACTTTTTTTAATTTTATTACCTGAAGACTGTTCGGTGCCTTGCGTTCGTGTGGCCTTATCATATGATCGTGATGAATTAAAATTCCTTAACCCCACGCGATCTCGTGATAAGACCATGCGGTCACGAAGAGTTACTGGAATCTTACTTCATCGCGATCACGATGGTCAGGGCTCGTGACTGTGATGCCTTAGTAAAATCTGTTTTTCTTGAATTTGCACAGTGCACTATTTTGTCGTGCGAAGTCATGTGCGACGCGCATAATTCTATGTGCAAAACTCACCCACTTTGCACAGACCTAGATTTTTGCCCAGCCTACTGAATCCTTGTGCGATAGAATGTGCGACGGGCAATCTTCCAGGTGCGAAATGCATATTTTTCAGAGGTATTTTTTGTGCTTCTCAACACTTGGGTCCTCTTCTTATTCCTTTGGGCACCTAAAAACAAATCAAAAAGATACATAAAGTGAAGGATAACCTAAAAAAAAAAAATTCACATGATGGGTTGCCTCCCATCAAGTGCTCAATTTAACGTCGCGGCGTGACGCAAGCTATGCCATTATTTGGATCTCCACTTTGAGGATTTGAACCTTCAACCCAAATTTGAATCAAACTTCTGGTGACAATCATGGGATGAAGGTGAGAACATGAGACGACCATTTTCTTGGTGTCGCATTTTGCACTTTTTCGCCTTCAAGTGAGAAAGGTCATTTTTACTTCTTTCAACAACAAACTTAAAATTTGATAAAACCCAATCCATCCTCCTTTCCAGTTCTTCTAAAAGCTTGATTATTTTGACTTTCATCTATTCAACCAAACTTAAGGTCAAAAAGTGGTTGGAGTGAGATTTGGGCATCTCCACCTTCAAACTTGTCTCATTCATAGCATCCTCACTTTCGAATGAACTAGAGTCTTTCAAAATAAACCGTAGGACTTTGCATTGCAACTCTAGTATTATTCGTTTGATTTCGGCATCATGATTCATGTATAGGTTAGTTGGTTGCCACAACACCTTTAATTCATGAGCATCCCTTGTGTCCTCCTCTTAAATAGGGAACAACTCAAAACTACTACTCACGATCGTGCATGTTTCAACACGAGCATTCATATCGGTGTTCAAATTCCAAATAGCAATTTCAAGTAACCCTTCCTTTTGACTTCTCTTGGCATACCTTTTTAACAAAATCTTGAACATTGGTAGAATTCTTTCACGTTGTTCCCCATAGGCTTCAAGTTGGTGAGCTCGTTTGATACCCATTCTTGGCTCATAATCTCACCTAATTTAAGTTTTTCCTCTTGTTGGGGTTCAAGCACTACCGGTACAAACTCACTCTCGGGCGATTCCATATTTTTCAAATCTTCATCATCATCCCCAAAATGAATTTGATTGAGCTCAATATTCAAGGCATGTTCATGTGTTTGGCTTGGAAGGTCTTCTTCATCAATTTGACTAAGAAGAGTGGACAAATCCGCCAAGGATTGGGTCACACGATTTTTCTCCTCTTCTTCCTTAGCTCTCGTGTCCACAAAGCCTTGCTTTATGGAGTTCAAACCCTCATCTAAGACATCTACCATGGCCAAGATAGTGTGGAGCATGGCATGTATACCTTCTGGGTGGGTACCTTCTTTACCAACTTGATCAAGAGGAGTAGACAAATCCGCCATGGATTGCGTAGCATGAATTTTCTCCTCTTATTCTTTAGCTCTTGTATCCATGAAGCCTTGCTTTATGGATTTCATACCCTCCAATAGGCTATCTTGTATGGCCAAGAGAGTTCGGAGCATGGCATATATACCTTTGGGGTAGGTACCTTCTTCACCAACTTGAGTAAGAAGGAGTGGATAAATCCGCCATGGATTGTGTGGCACTATTTCTCACCTCCTTATTCTTAGCTCTAGCATCCAAGAAGTATTTGTTTATGGAGTTAAAGCCCTCTTCTATGCTATCTTACTTGGCCAAGAGAGATTTGAGCTTGGCATATATATCTTCTTCACTTTCTAAGTTATGGTTTCTATTAAGATCACAAGCACCACTAGCATTATTGTTAGCATAAGAGGGGGGAGGACGGTCATTAGGGCAATCCCCCCAATGTCCATCATGACCACCACAAAAATAGCAATCACTCCCATCATAAGGCGTGAAGATAAATACCTCCCCCTCTTAGGGTCAATCTTACACTTTCGCCAAAGGTGGGGTCCTCCACAATAACAACAAGGAACATTATAATAAGGGTTGAAATCACCAACACTTCTAACATTTCGAGATGCCATAGAACCAATTAACAAAATAAAACTAAACAAAATAAAAACAAATATTCACAAATTTGAACTAGAGTAAGTAAACTCAAATTCTAAACTAACTCAATACGAAAAATTATTCCCCGACAACGGCGCCATTTTTGATAATGCTCAAATACACCCTCCAAGAGGAGGTGATTGTGATCATCAGAGCAAAACACATTTATAATCTCGATGGGAGTCGGGGTCGATACCACAGAGAATAATATAACCGCAATTGAGGTAGTAAAGAATTAAAGCAACTTATTCAAGTTTAAGGAGCAAAGTAAGTAAAATGATTGGGGGGTTTGTAGTCGAAAACACGAGCGATGTTGCAATTACGAGGTCGACCAACTCTTCCCAATGCAAGGATCGCAAAGAAGATTTGGGAATGGGTATTACTTCAAATCCATACGATCCATTACAAGTTTACCAAATACAAACTAGATTAATCATAGGTCAAATGAAACAATCCTTGGAAGTATCGATA
Source organism: Jaltomata sinuosa (assembly GCA_003996215.1). NCBI lineage: Eukaryota > Viridiplantae > Streptophyta > Magnoliopsida > Solanales > Solanaceae > Jaltomata > Jaltomata sinuosa. The sequence continues at coordinate 38,134 of QJPP01005510.1, forward strand.
ATTTACCAACGTCTCTCGACCATCGACAAATATACCTCAATCAGTTCTCTCAAACCCAGCTAAGCGTTAATAAAGCTCTTTCAATTAGTAATTCCTTAAATGAGGGTTAGAGCCTCAAGTTAGTGCTAATCAATCTTTTCCCACCTTAATTCACTTTATCAAGCCGAATCAAAGTAAAAGGGGCAAGTCCAAGGGTTGATTACTCCCTTTAGATTCAATTCAAGCACAAGATTAATTACAAATTCAAAGACCCAATTCATAAACTAGAAAATATTTAATAAATTATAAAAGTACAAGATAAGAAATTATACCCAAATATTGTTTATATCTAACACAATATCCAAATCTCAAATCAACCAACACACCAATAGATTTAGCAAGACAAAGCAAGAGTTAAAGAAAGGAACTAAGGATTTTACAATAAAAGCTTTCAATTTTTACTCCAATGGTGTTGGAGGATGAACTTGATCCCCAAGATAGCCCTAAGTTGTTCACTCTAAGACTAAGGATGAATTGGTTGAAGAACAATTGTGAAAAATCTAGAATCTCCTCTCAAAAATAGCTAGAGAGTGTTTTTATGTGGATTGGGGTTTCCAAAGATGTGATTTTCCAATTCTATCCTGCAGCTGCCGACTTCTTCATTGCGATCACATGACCTCACCTCGCGATCGCGAGGCTTTAACTTTTCTTTCAATGTGGTTGCATGACTTAACTCTCGCGGTCACGTGGCATTGATTCCCTGTGCATTGCGGTCGCGTGCCTTGTAGCTCGCGATCGCGATGAGCAACTTGATGCCAGTGATCAGCAACTCTTTTTAGCTTCATTTGACTTGTTTTTACTCGAATCTTTCCCGAACACTTTTAAGACACAAAAACCTGTAAAATAGAAGTAATCCTTGTCAATTGCACTATTTTTCCACTTTATACTAGCAAGAGCATAAGATTAAAAGCTAAATAAGTAGGTCGAATACCAACTTATCATATAGTATAATGATTATTTGAAGTAGAGATAATCTGAATGTATAGGAAATCATAGATGAGAGCTAGTTTTTGAGTCCCAAAAGAACTAGTAGGATTGTACATAAATAAATTCTTTTTGTTTGAATAGAGAAGTTACTTATTGACCAAAAAAATAACGTTATGCCCACACACTACAAGTGTAACACCTCATGCTTTCAAACTATGGTCTGAACTGTCTGACGCATAAAATAAGAATCGAACCTACTGAATTTGATTATACCTAGGTGTAAAGATCAATTCTTAAGTGTAGAAAGTGTGTTGGATGTGAATTAAGGTCATAAGGAAACTCTAGCACAAAGTTGAGTTGAAAGCTTTTATACCAATTAAGTTTTAGTATAAGCTTATACAAGGGCCAACTTCAAATAAGCATATCTTTTAGAATATGAAGATTTACGTGGTCTATTATCTATCGAATTAAAGTTCTTTGAATCTAATTTCCAACGCATCCAGATGCTCGTTATTCCAATTTCTGAATAATGCTTTATGATCATTTTACTGAAGGATTGTCAAGGTAGTCATATGTGACGCGGGGCACATCGCGGTAGGCTATTTTTCCAGCATCTATATGTCACGACCCAAAATATCAAGTCATGATGGCACCTATCCTACCCCCATAATAGATAAGCCAACCCAACAATGTTAATTAAGAATGCAAAACTATTACGTGGAAGAAATAAAGGAAGTCAAGTCTCAATACAAAATCACATGGACCAACCCAAAATATGAAAGTCACAAAGTACAAGCCTCTACAAGAGCATAATACAATAGCGAGTCAAAGGTGTCTCAAAGTACAAAATTAAGGTAAAACAAAAATAAAGGAGATTCGGCAGTCACTGTGATCAAATAGCTGCTATCTCTGAATCTTTGTAGTATCCCAAGCACAGATTCTAACTCAGTGCCCGGAGACAAATAGATCAGTACCTGCACATAAAGTGCAGAAATAAATAACGTGATTACTAATCCACATGTACTCAATAGCCTCGTAAACCGACCCTAGTTCAAAGTGATGGTGATAACCACCTATTTTTCAACTACCCGACACAATTCATATAAATATGCAATTCAAGAAAGCCACACCTAGTCTAACAATCAATAATAATGACAATTTTCACAGTTCCCATCTAAATAATCATTGATTCATAATAACACAATGCAAGGATAGATGTATCACTTTCACAATCAATCAATCCCTCACCATACCAAGGCAATACAATCAAATGGATATGATGAGTATGATGCATGCCATGCAATCAAATGAGAATAATGATAATGATGAATTATGGTGCATGCATGTCCTACATGTATACACTCGATGCTCTGTATAGCTAGCTAGTCCTTGGGGGACTCACGAGGTCCATATACACCCTTCGTCTTTGCTCGAAGTCCATCAAAGTAAAAATCATATAAATACTCAATGAGGATCTGCTCATAGGGACCTCGAAGAGTATTCCAAAAACCATGGTGCCAAAAATGAATCATAACCTTCGGATCTATCCGAAGGCCCTCGGAGAAGAACCAATGATATCATGATAATATACATGTGGGGGGGATATGAAGTATAATAGAGTGTATTAATACAAGTCAAACACCATGAATATTAGAAAAGATGCCTTTTCACTTCCCAAGTTACCCACAATAATATCTGATCATATTTCCCATGCTCCTATCATGCTAATAAGTAAAATAAATGCACCCTGAATTAAATTATCAACCAAACACAACACATAAGATAACCTCAGAAATTTAGTCCAAACAATCAATTAGTTAATTACAACCCTTCTATGATACACCGCTATCTGCATAGATGTTCATTATCTCATATATACATGACCCCTATATCCTTATTACTCCCCAGATAAACAACTAAGACATAAACACTTTGAAAAAGAGTCAAAGAAAGTCTCAACTTGCCTTAAAGAAAGTCTGAGAGGTCAAATCAAAGTGTTACCCTAAAAATGAGCCCGATCTGATCAAATACGTACTCTACATAAGAAAATAAAACCATAGACACTCATATTGCTATACTAAATTCCCCAGTCCAAAAGTTATCCCTAAGCTAACCAGGGCAGTTTCTGAAATTTTTATTAGAAAATCATGTTACCCATAACTTAAGAAACTCAAATATGAAATTTTATTAAAAATACAGATAAAATCAACTTCCAAATAATAAAATACACTTTCTTAATTTTACCCCAAAATTTCCAAATTTCCCAATTTAAAATTCAAGATTTAAAGATGAAATCATAAGAAAAATCATTGGAGAATGTGTAAAGTTAGTATATGAATCATACCCAATGAAGAATCCATGAAAACACCTTTTGAATCTTCCAACATTGAGTTCCCAAGCTCCAAAATTGAGGTATGAATAATAAGATGAGAAAAGAGGAAATCCCACTATTTACCTACGCTGATCTCTGCACCTGCGGAGATTTGGTCACAGGTGTGAGATCGAAGGTGCAACAAAACGTCTGCAATAGTAGATTCCACTTACCACATGGACCATCACAGGAGAATGCATATACTGCAGGAGCGAGCTAGCAGGTGTGAGGAAAATCCTGCAGCTACGGCTCTGCCTGTGTGAACGAGGCTCCGTAGGAGTGGTCTAGCCCAGCCTGACCCAGCTCCGAAGGAGAAGCTCTGTTGGTGCGGATAAAGGCTACAAGTGCACCTGCACCAGACACCAGCAACCAACATCAATGTCAAATAATAACCAAACTCGGAATTGACCATCAGAACTTACCCAAAACCCTGTGAATATAAACCAAATATGCTACCCAACTGAAAATGATGTTCCGGGCTAAATAGAATCATCTAAACACCAAATAGAGATTGTTTTAAATAAATTTTGACCAAAGCCAACCTTATGCCTTAAACTTCCAACTTTCCAACCAACTACTCAAAATACATCCGAACGTCTCCGGACTCAAACTAAAGGTCCTATTAATCCAAAGTTAACATTCCAGAACTAACAGAACTGAAAGAATTCTTACATGACCTCGTTATCACCAAATGTTAACCAAAATCAATCATACCTAGTTCTAAACCTTCCAAAATAAAAAACTAACAAAATTCTCAATTGAACACCTCGGGAACTATGTCACATACACCCACAGATCACATATATCATAAAACAACCATAGGGAGAGGTAAAATGGTCAAAATGTACTAAAATAAAAAAAATCAATATGAGGGTTGTTACATTATCCACCACTAAACATACGTTCATCCTTGAACGTAAGGATAAGAAAGGTACCTACACTGTTGAAAAGTTGGGGATATCTACTCTACATATCTAACTCTGTCTCCTAAGAGGCCTCCTCAACTGGACAATGCTTGTGCTGAACCTTTACTGAAGTAATTTTCTTTGATCTTAACTTTCTAATTTGTCTATCCAAAATAGCCACAGGCTCCTCCTCAAATGTCAGATTCTGATCTAAATCCATCAAGTCCCACAAAATCACATGTGAATGATCAAAATGATACATATTCAACATCAAGATATGAAAAACTAGATGCATCGCTAAAAGAGCTGGAGGTAAGGCCAACTCATAGGCCACTCCTCAATGCACCAGAGAATCTCAAAGGGACCAATAAACCTCAGGCTAAGCTTGCCCTTCTTTCCAAACCTCATCACACCCTTCATGGGTGATACCTTTAACAGAACTCGCTCACTAACCATGAACTCTAAATCACAAACTCTTCGATCTGCATAACTCTTTTGCCTACTTTGGGCTGTCAGAAATTAGTTCAGAATCAACTTTACTCTATCCATAGAATCTCTCAACAGATTTATACCCCACGGCCTAACTTCAAAGGAATAAAATCGACCAACTAGAGATCTACTCTTTCTCCCATACAATACCTCAAATGGTGCCATCTGGATACTGGAATGGTAACTTTTATTGTATGCAAACTCCACCAAAGGCAAGAACTAGTCTCAATGACCACCAAAGTCAATCACACAAGCTTGAAGCATGACCTCTAACACATGAATAGTTCACTATGACTGACCATCTAATTGGTCATGAAAAGTCATGCTCATCTCTAATTAAGGGCCCAACTCTCGCTGCATAAAACTTCAGAAATATAATTTGAACTTAGTACGTCGATCTGAAATGATTAAAATAGGTATTCCATGTAATGGTACTATCTCTTACGTATAGATTTTAGCCAACCTCTCTACATTGTAATTTCATTGGTACAAAATAAGCTGATTTGGTCAACCTATCCTCAATCACCCAAATGGAATCAAACTTCTCCAATGTCTAAGGCAAACTAACCATGAAGTTCATACTAATACACTCTCACTTCCACACAGGTATAGGCATCCTCTGAGTTATACCACTGGGTCTCTTATGCTCACACTTCACTTGCTGACAATTCAAACACTTAGCTATGAACTCCACGATAACACTCTTCATCCTACACCACCAATAATGCTACTTCAGGTCATGATACATCTTGTATGCACCCGAATGTATAGAATACCTCAAACTATAAGCCTTTTCCATGATCAATTTAGTCAAAGCACTAACTTTAAGAACACAAATATGACCCTTGGTTTTCAAAATACCCTCTTAGTCAAGAATTGATTCCTTAGATTTGCCTTTCAATACCCTTTCTCAAAAGATGTATAACTTCCCATACTCAAATTGTTTATCCTTAATCTACTCCATCAAAAGTGATCGTGCCTCAACACAAGCAATAACTCTAGCATGCTCAAAAATATCAAGTCACAAAAAGCTGTTGGCTGAACTTTGAACAACCAAAGCCAAAGGTTGATCCTTTGCCAATAACAAGGCAAGGCTACCCATGTTCACCACCTTCCTACTCAAGGCATCTGCCACTATATTGGCCTTGCCCGAGTGAAAGAATAGTTATATCATAATCCTTTAATAACTCCAACCACATATGCTATCTCAAATTCAGATCCTTCTGGTAGAATATATAATGTAGGATGTGATGAGCGGTGAACACCTCACAATGAACTTCATGCAAATAATGCCTCCATAACTTCAAAGCAAATACTACCATTGCCAACTCCAAATCATGAGTGAGGTAGTTCTTCTCATGAGTCTTCAACTACCTCAAAGCATAGGCTTTAAGCTTCCCTTTCAGCATCAAAACTCCACCAAGGCCAACTCCCAAAGAATCATAATACACGGTAAAACCTTCACATTCCACAGGTAAGGCCAAGATAGGAGCTGAAGCCAATAAAGCCTTGAGATTTTGAAAACTCACCTCACACTCATTGTACCACTGAAAAGAAATATTCTTTTGAGTCAATCTATTCAAGAGAGTTGCAATAGAAGAGAAACCCTCTGCAAACCGTCTGTAGTATCTATCCAAACCAAAAAACCTCTGAATCTCAGTAGGAAAAGCAGGTCTAGACCAATTGCGAACTGCCTCAACCTTGGCCAGATCGACCATAATGCCCTCTTTGGACACTACATTCCCCAAGAATGCCATAGAACTAATCAAAAACTCATACTTTGAAAACTTAGTATATAACTGCTCATCCCTTAATCTCTGAAGCACAATCACCAAATGTTGTGCATTCCCCTCCTCATTCTTGAAATATACTAAAATATCATCAATGAATACAATAACAAAGGAATCAAGATAAGGCCAAAACACTTTATTCATCAATTCTATAAATGATGTCGGGGAATTAGTCAACCCAAATAACATAATAAGAAACTCATAGTCACCATACCGAGTCCTGAAAACCATCTTTGGGATATCTAAAGCCCTAATATTCAATTGATGGTACCATGATCTCAAGTAAATCTTTGAAAACACTGAAGTACTTTGAAGCTGATCAAATAAGTCATCAATATGCGGAAGAGGATACTTGTTCTTAATGGTTCCTTTGTTCAACTGTTGATAATTAATACACATTCACATAGATCTATCTTTCTTCTTTGCAATCAACACGAGAGAACCCCCAAGGGGAAACACTAGGTCTAATCAATCCTTTACTCAACAACTTTTGAAACTAATCCTTCAACTCTGTCGAAGCAATTCTATAAGGTCGAACAAAAATGGGCTTAGTGCCCTACTCAAAATCAATGCCAAAATCAATATCCCTTACCGATGGAATAACCAAAAGATATGTAGGGAACACATCCTGAAACTCTCTAGCCACCCTTACTAACTCTAAAGGGTGTGTGTCAGTGCTAGTGTCATGAAATATTCCAGATAAGAGAGACACCCCTTTTCAACCAACCAATGAGACTTATAAAAAGAAATCACCCTCTTAGGATACAGACCCTGGTACCTTTTCACTCTAACCTTGGTGCACCTGGCATGACTAAAGTGATGGTTTTGGCACTACAATCCACAATACCATTGTCACGATCCAATTTCTCGGTCATGATAGCACCTACAACCCCCGGTAGGTGAACCAATCCCCGTAGCCCAGAACAGTTAGTAATGGGCTACTATCTAGCAAATAAGCGGACAAGACAAATAAAATAGATAGCAGGGATATAAATATATACATATGCGAAAACTAAACCAAACTCCAAGACCTGGTATCATAGTACAGAGCCAAACTACATACATGGAGTGCAAAATAAACCAAAACCATATATACAAATGTCTCTGAATGGTAATAGAGTACATGAAGCAAAAGATAAACTAAAGCTAAGCTCCGATCGCCAAGAGCTCACCCTCAGCCTGAAGTAGTCCCCAACAGATCTCCAAGCACGAATCACAACGATCTAACGGCGATGGCCCACGTTAGGATCTGCACCCAAAGATGCAGGGGGTAGGGGTGAGCACCAAATGCGAAGCATAAGGGTACCCAGTAGGTATCAATAGGCCGACTGGGCACATATAAGATAAAAGCATAGTAATAGACAGAATAGAAGCAAGTAGTCACAGAAATCAACGAAAGGTACACAGGAAACTGCCCGAAAGGGAATCAACAGAACACATATGAGGCTAGTAAGCAGAATATACAC
>QJPP01005511.1:0-70987 GCA_003996215.1 Jaltomata sinuosa
TCCGATCCACTACTAAAGAATCTCCTACTGGGGTCGAAACAGAAACAGGAACAGATAATGGCTCACTAGCCAACCCCAAACAAGGCACAAAGTAGGCAGATACATATGAACAAGTGGATCCAGGATCAAACAAAGCCATAGCAGACTGATGGCACACAGAAATCGTACCTGTAATCACAGCATCTGAGGCCTCTGCCTTTGGTCTCCTAGGGACCGCGTAAAACTGACGACGACCTCCACCTGCCCGACCGCCATCCCTACCACCTGCTCTGCCGCGTGGCACACCACCTCTACTCTGACGACCACCCCCTCTAGCCGGGGGCTGAACTACCCGTAAAGGCTCGGCCAACTGGACTGTCCCCTGCTGAGGGCAATCTCTAGCAAAGTGACCTATCGCACCACAAGTAAAACAAGCCCCTGATGGCCTACTTAGTCGAGATGAACCCGCTAATCCCGAATGACCACCACGACCTGATGCCCTAGAAGCTGTACCCCTCGAAGACTGGTTGCTATAGCCCTGATGGCTACCCTGACCCTGCTCGAACTGGGTACTACCGAAAGTCTGAAGGGAAGCCTGAACCGGTCGGCTGGACTGACCCTGGTACTGCTGTGGCTGATAACTCCGGCTCCACTGGCCAGAACCTCTACCACCATATCTGGAACCACTATAGACACCCTGATGTCGAGGCCTCTTATCTCTAGACCCCTGATCATGTCGCTGTAAGTCCTCCACAGTGCGGGCATAGTCTACAATGGCCTGGAATGACCGACCACTGGCAATCAATATCTCAGTTGTCTGTCTGATCTCTGGCCTCAAACCCCATACAAATCTGCGAATCCTATCAGCCTCAGTAGGAATGATCATAGCTCCGAACGGTGCTAGCTGATGAAAACAGGTCTCATACTCTGAGATAGTCGTAGACCCCTGTACAAGGTGAGTAAACTGCTCCCTGCGACGCTCCCGATCACTCTGGGGTAGGAACTTGGCCATAAAGGCCTTATAAAACTCAGACCAGGTCAAAGGAGGTGATGACGGTGGTCTACAAGCAACCTGAGCCCTCCACCATAACTTCGCTGGGCCCTCCAACTGATAGGTAGTATAACCAACCCCGTGAGTCTCCAACAAACCCAGATGATGCAACATCTCCTTACAGGTGGTAATAAAGTCATATGGATCCTGTCCAGAAGTACCCGCAAACCTCGGAGGTGCTAACCTCAAAAACCTACCCAACGCCTTCTGCTCTGAATCTGTCATAACTGGGCGAGGAGCAAGAGGCTGTGCAACAGATGGGACCGGAATGACCTCCGCACGGGGAGCCATAGTAGTCGACTGCACTCCTAAGCTTTGTGCACCCAGGGCTGCCCCCTGAGCGGATGTCTGCGCTACCTTAGAAGGCCGCTCTCCAATCACACCCAAAAGCTGTAATAGTAATCCCCGAATATCTGGAGGCTGAGCTGCGGCTGGAGCTGGCACATAAGTGGGCACTGGAGCAGGTACTGGAGCTGGCGCTGGAGCTGGCACTGGAGCTGGCACTGGAGCTGGTGGTACCTGGGCTGCCCCCTGAACCACGTGCTGCTCGGGCTCTATCTCCACGCTAGCAGCTCTAGCAGGTGCCACTGTTCGAGGGCGTCCTCGACCCCTAGCTGGAGTGGGAGGCTCATCCTCGTGTGCTGCCGATGATCTCGTACGAACCATCTACGGAAGATTGAAGTAGAATAAATGAGATCTCCAGAAACTTCAAGGGTAGTACGCACGACACAGAAACAATGAAAGAGTCGAATTTCCTAAAATGTCACTGTAGCCTCCCAAAGATTGAGTACGGACGTTTCGCCCCGATCCGCAGGACTCTACTAGAAATTGGCTCCTATACCGATGACACCGGTGAACCTAAAGCTCTGATACCAAGTTGTCACGACCCGATTTCTCGGTCATGATGGCACCTACAACCCCCAGTAGGTGAACCAATCCCCGTAGCCCAGAACAGTTAGTAATGGGCTACTATCTAGCAAATAAGGAAACAAGATAAATAAAATAGATAACATGGATATAAATATATACATATGCGGAAACTAAACCAAACCCCAAGACCTGGCATCATAGTACAGAGCCAAAACTACATACATGGAGTGAAAACTATCCAAAAAAATATATACAGATGTCTCTGAATGGTAATAGAGTACATAAAGCAAAAGATAAACTAAAGCTAAGCTCCGATCGCCAAGAGCTCACCCTCAGCCTGAAGTAGTCTCCAACAGATCTCCAAGCACGAATTACAACGGTCTAACAACGATGGCCCACGCTAGGATCTGCACCCAAAGATGCAGGGGGTAGGGGTGAGCACCAAATGCGAAGCATAAGGTACCCAGTAGGTATCATAGGCCGACTGGGCACATATAAGATAAAAGCGCAGTAATAGACAGAATAGAAGCAAGTAGTCACAGAAGTCAATGAAAGGTACTCAGGAACTAGCCAGAGGGAAATCAACAGGACCACATATGAGGCTAGTAAGCAGAATATACACACCATAGGCACAGGTGAAAGTAAGAAATAACGCACCTGGGGTCCTTGCAACAACAGTGTATACAAAATAAATTTACGAAATGGACGGTATACCGGTAACCTCAAGTGTAAGAAGAAGAGAGAAAGAGTAATAATAGGCATGCTCAGAGACATGAATCAAACTCAACTAATCATACCAATCTGATACTTATTCATAATAGAGAACAATTCTGTAAGTAAAAAGCAAAAGTCTACCTACAGTCCCCCGGCCGCCCATACAACCGAGGAACACAAACAAGTGAAAACAAACCCCCCAGCATCCCATACTACCGGAGCGTACAATCAGCAAACAGCAAACAAGGGTGAAACCTCGAACCATGAATGATGTGATGCATAAAGATCTCAAGTGCCATGGTATCTCTGTATGTACCTCCTCCGGCGCCGATCCGGCCCAGCAGGTAGGTTCCATGGAAGGACTCTGCCCGTATACCCCTACTGCACCGTATACCCCTCCTCCGGCACACGCAGCCCGTAGCCCCTGGCCCGGATGGCAAGGTCCATGGAGGTCCCAGACCCCATACCAAAACTCAGTATCAGAACATGTATCAAGATAGAGACCCAGTCTCGATATCAAGATAGAGACTCAGTCTCGAATATGCTTGACCAGACCCTTTCTAGGACTAAAAATAGTAGGAAAATATCTCAAAAACCCCTCCAAGGGTGCCCGGGCGTAGCCCGGTCTAAACAGTAAAACGTCATCTCAGGTGCTTGGTCCGACCGAGGCTAAAAATCATCTCAAGTAACAAGAAAACTCCACTAGCACCCCGGCCCTGCCGAGTCTAGCGATAATCATAAAACGGATGATTTTAAACATAATTTTACTTTCTTGCCCAAAAATCTCCACAAGTGAAATCAACCATTTCCAAATCATTTCCATCAAAAAGGGCCCCCCCGAGCCATGAAGGGTTTAGAAAACAGTGCCAGTAGGCCCGAAGCCAAAACCACAGTAAAACATGGATAAAACCTCTTATATGCATGGAAATGGTATGATCACACACAATAGCTGCCCCGCAGCTCACAATCAACCTATCGACCCTGCACAGGCCCACATCTACTCAGCAAGCATAACCAACCTAGAAGGATAATTCTATGCCCGGGACTCGCGGACATTCCCAAAATCCCACCTTCTATGTTCCAGAGTCAACAAGGCCTCACAGGACCACAAGGGTAAATAAAATATATCTGCAAATACTACAAGCAACGGAGGAATAAAAATAGGCGGACATGAATAAAGCGGTCGAGGTCTGTGGTACCAACCTAATAAACCAACCCAAGGATGCCCATTAATACAATTTTATTTTATATATACGGAGTCTAGGGAAAATAAACCGTAACCTACCTGTCGTCCGATGACAAGCTTGAACCTCTCCGAAAAGCTCCGAAACCAAAATTAAACTTGAACTCGGGCTTGAATAATTTGACGTAGATAATTGATTACAGCACTAGGTAATTTCTCCATGAAACATATGCAACGTGACTAAGCATATATGTGCAGGAGATTTGAAATGTGAGTTGAATTTGGTAAAGAGAGAGAATGGAAAATATACCGGGCGAAAGGGCAGATGTATATAAAAGTTATTGTTTATCTTATAGAAAACACCTGCACGTTCTGATTAACACATACAGTTAACATTACCAAGCTATCAAATGACAATTTATAATGGCTATATACCTATTAATTTAACAGGTAATTAATGTCCTAAATGGGCATGTGGCAGCACATCAGCAAGTGAAAAAACATGGTGTCCTTCCCTTCCACTTCCACGTGGAAGGGTTGGTTTAACACCTCCTCACTCATTCCGTTATATATATATTCGGGTATTGCAAAAATTTGTGGTAAAATAAATATAATATTTTAAATATACCATAATTAATAGAAAATCATTTCCAATAAAACCCACTATATTATAATAATAATTTTCAACATAATTAAATTTACTATCTCCGTTAAAATATTACAATGTATAAAAACTTTATAAAATAAATACATATACAATTATATCGTAAAAAAATACTTTTCATAAACCTTTAAAATATTTTGAAAAGGTAATAATAATATAATATAACTTCCTACACCTTCGACTTTTAAATAAAATACTTTCAAATACGCACGATTTCGATACTCAAGAATTATCTCGGGATCCTCCCTTATTTTTTATAACTGTTTCGGAACTGAAATGGCGTCTTAAAACGTGAAATCGAGGCTTAAATCGAGTTTAACCCGACCCGGTTCGCGATCCGTTCGTAACCCATTTCTGCCAGACAGTCCGCGGTAAAACAGTCATAACTTTTTACTCCGAGATCAGTTGGACGTGAGGTTTTGTGCGTTGGAAACTAGACTCGTAGACCTTCGATTTGGTATTTCGGGGGACTTCTAACTCTTTTATATATTGGGAGAAAAGCCCTGATACATTTGACCCAAAGTTCAGAAAATTTGTTAAAGGTCTTACGATATCTTTTGTCGATTTGCTTGACTTCAAAACTTAAACGTGGAAATGACCGGAAGGGTCATTACAATAAATATTGTGAAATGCATAAAATCGGTAGTTACATAGCTAAAACTATTGTAAAAGTTTTAGACTTTTATGGAATTTGTAATAAAGTAATTAGTGTCACTCTAGATAATGCTTCTAATAATACAAATGCCGTTGATAAACTAAAACCGATACTTTGCCCTATTTATGATGATGGTTTTCATATTAGGTGTGATGCACACATATATAATTTGATTGTATGAGATGGTATAACAATGTATAATAATGGTTGTATAAAATATAAAACTGCATGTCATTTTATTTTTAAATGTCAAGTAAAGGCTAGACGTGTAGAGTTTGAAAATCGTTGTCGTGAATTTCAACTTCCCCCTAGAAAAATTTCAAAAACAGTATCTACTAGATGAAATTTTTTATATGAAATGCTTAAAGTTGCTTATGATTATAGACAACCTTTACAAATGGTTTGGAATGCTCATAATTCAAATATGGATTATAGAATTACTGAAACTGATTGGGATGACGTATATGATCTTAAAGAATTTTTAAAAGTTTTTTATTTAGCTACAAAATAAATATCTGGACTTTATTGTCCAACTATTTGTTCAGTTTTACCAAATATATGTGCTATTTCTGATAAATTTTTTCAATACAAAAATATTCCAATGATTAAAAAATTTAAAAAATATTTTTTTCATATTTCTCAAATTTATTTAACTGCTTGTTTATTAAACCCAACTTACAAAGAAATAGGTGCAGCACAAATGACTGAAAGAATATATTCAAATTTAGATATTGTAGATATTGTAAATGATGAAGATGACGAAGCTGACAAAATACCTAGTTTGTCCGATGTTAAAGATAGCATAGGAATTGAAGCTAGAAAATTGTATGACGTGTATAATATAAATAAAGTCGTACGTAATGAAAAACCTACAACTTCTAGGCGTAGATATTCAAATGAAGATAATATTGATGATATGCTAGAAAATTATCTTGGTCTTACTTTTAATGAAAGGAATGATTTTGAGAAATATCTTAATCAGGGAACGGAAAGTATTAAGGATGCACAAGGCAAACCTCAAATTTTAGAATGGTGGACGACTCGCGACAAGTCATTTCCAAAACTTCAACCGGTGGTTTGAGATTTGCTAGCTATTCAAGCATATTCAGTAGCTTCGGAGGGCGCTTTTAGTGCAACAAGATTTCAAATTGGGGAGCATAGGTATTCATTAGCATCAGACAACTTGGAGATATCGGTATTATTTAGAGATTGAATCAATGCCGAGCGAAAGAATTATGGGCGTCCAAGTTTACCTGCCAATTTGAATATGATATAGATAATATTTTTTGTAAATTCTAGTGAAGACGGCATGAATGCATTGGATGATCAAGCACAACAACCACTTCCAGAAAATGTTACCAGAGAAATGTTAGAAGCTCTACATCAAGACTATTTTCAAGGCAACAAATATTTATAATATGATAATTCGAGGCCTAATTTAAACAGAACCCTTCCTAGAAGGTGGCTGCGTAGATTAGGTCCTCTTCTAATATTTGTAATACAAATTGTACTATTTAATTTTTATGAATAAAATTATAGGCTATTCGCCTTAAATTTTTTAAATTATTGTCTTCAATTTAATACAAGTTTTTTTTTATATATTTTAATTTTTAAATGTTTCAAACTCAAGTTACATAAATTTTAAAAAGTTTGAAAATTAAAAGTTTGATATAGTTTAAAAAGTTTCAAACTTAAGTAAGTTAGTTATAGTTTGAAAATTTTAAATTTAAACTTTTAAGACTTAAGAGTTTGAAAATTTAAACTTTTAAAAAAGTCTAACTTATTAAGTTATACTTTTAAAAGAAATATTAAATAAGTTTAAAACAAGTTTTCAATTATAAACAATCAAGTTTTTAATTTAATTTAATTTTTTAAAAAAAAAATAGGAAAAAATCCAAAATCCGGTCCGGTCCCGGTACGTACCGATCCGGAATGGACATTAGGTACATTACCAGTACTACCGATACCGGTTCGATCCTGGTTCCGGCCGGCTCCCGCCTGGTTGATGCCGGTTCCGGTCCGGTTCCGTCTAATACCGATCCGACAGTCCCGGTACCGATTCCGTTGAGCTCACAAATAATTGATAGTCGGACGATTGGAGGGCGATATGTTGGAATTAGACCTTTAAAACAATGTCTTAAAGTTTGAAGGGAAAAAGTTTAACTTTAGAAAGCATCATGAAGTTTGAACAAAAAAAATAAACTTTGGGACATAATTATTTAAAGTTTAAATTAAAAAATGTGAGCTTCAGAATACAATGCTGCTTGATTGAACTATTCTGAAATTAAAAGAACTTGAAATTAAGCTTAAGATTGAATCATTGTCAAGTGGTCTCTTCGTCTTTTGAAGTTTTGACTATATTTTAAATAATTTTCAAATACTAAATACATTTTATGGGAACTTTAAATAATTATACGATCTTAAAATATGCATTACAAAGTTTTAGCAATGTTCTCAAATTTACATTCCATAATAGATTTCAATCCAAAAGATCCCAACTGAACCCCAAACAAATTCCTTCCTACTTTTCTAGCTATCCTCCTATATTCTGTTACTACTAATTTAATGAATACCTACATATTTTCTCGCTAAAATTATATTCTTTCCATAATACTTTAAGCAGAAATATTCATCATTCCATTCGAACAAATTATTCGAGAGTCTCCCTCCTCTTTAATCCAATATAAATCATGTATAATTTATAAAATTATCTAATGTTAGGGGAAAATCAGGTATTTTTACCATAACATCCTATATATATTGAAAGTATAAAGAATGTAAGGTACGTATGTGGTGTGTGTGTGTGTATATATTACAAACAAACTATTTCTAGGTATGTATAATTAAAAAAATCTTAGAAATATGTAAGGTGATTATATTCTAACAAATATAAACCTGTATATTCTAACAAATATAAAATGCATAAAAGATGTTATACGTATAATATACATAACATTTATGATAATTAGTGTCCGCAGTGAGTGTTACACCTAATTAAACAATAAAACATTAATGTTTGACCATGAAAATCAAATACCAAGTTGGAGTTGGAGTTGTGTTTGACCATGAATATAAATTGGAGTTGTTTTTGACTTTTTGTGAGAGAAGTGAAAAGTGAAAAAAGTGAAAACAACTTTTTCTTGTTTTTCAAATTCCGGACTTCAACTTCAAATTAAATTCCGGAATTTTTCAAATTTTCATGGTCAAACACCATTTCCAGAATTCAACTCCAGAAAAAAGTAAAAATTTCCATGGCCAAACGCCTTATCGAATCAACAAATCAAAGTAAAATGCATATCACTTGACAATAGTAAGGTGTTAAAAAGTATATATATAAGATATATGTCTTGCATTTATTGATTTAATATAAACATTCAATGCGAAAGAAAGAGAAAGAGAAATATAGTGGGAGATGGATTTGACTTTGATACCCTTTTCTCCTAGACATGATCTTAATACACGCTTCTCCTGAGAAAATCGTTTCTTCTTCCTCTAATTTTCTTTGATATTGTAGTAATCTTGAAGCAATGATTCTCGTGGAAGTTTATGAAAATATAGTTGTTCGGTTCATTTCTGAAGGAAAATTGAAGTCACAATTTTCATGTGATAATGGGTGAAATCTTAGTAGGCACGGTCATGAGAATTTTTTATTATTTTTCGGAAAATTATTTCACTTTTTTTCAAAAATAGTGTTTGGCCATAAAAATTCCAAATACAACTCCGGAGTTGTATTTGGAAATTTTTCAACTCACTTTTTTCACTTTTTATTTTTTATTTTTGAAAAAATCCTAAATTTTTTATTTTCATAAAATAACTCCATTTAAATTATATTTCATTTTTAAATCATATTTTATGTTTTTTAAAAATATATATTTAAGATCTAGATAATTATTGCAAAAGTTATGGCCAACTCCAACTCCAACTCCAACTCCAACTTTGAAAATTCAAAAAAAGTATTTTTTTTTAATTCTCATAGCCAAACGGTACCTAATAGTACTCCGTGTAATTTCATCTATAAGAATAAGAATAATATTCACTACATATACATATATACATTGGCAGATTTAGAAGTCCAAATACGGGCTCAACCCAATAATTTTTGCTCAGATCATATTTATATATTAAATTTTTTATTAAATATTTATAAATATTTAATTATAAATTTAATTATTATTGTAATCTTAACTTGAGGTTATTGTAAGAGCTCATAAACTTTAAATTTTGAATCTACACTTGGATACATACAGCAGTTACTATCTGAGTAGCTAATGGCAGGATAGCTGATTAAGGAAAACAGTTTACAAGGCCGTCCACTTATAACTTATAAGGGCCTTATGCTCAATAGAATATAGTAATTGGGGTAGTTCCAGAGAAATGGGTAGAAAGCGGGGGATGGGAAATGGTTATGACTACTAGCTAAGGTTGAAAGAAGAGACAGAGAAATTAATTAGGTTTGGGGGGAAGAAAGGGGGAATTCTTTTCTAAATTATTGTAATTGAATTTTAAATTAGTTTGTAATTAACATGATAAAGGGTGTGTTCGGTAAATATTTTTCTATTTTCTCATATTCGTTTGGCTAAAAATTTTAGAAAATATTTTCTCTAGGAAAACAAGTTCCTTCAAAATAAGCAAAATGACTTCCTTAATCAAAATAGAAAAAACAAGTTGCAATTTTCATATCACTCTTAAAATCACACAACCCCTGCCCCCCTCCCCCTAAAAAAAAAAAGAAAAAAATTCCTTACCGACCCCACCCTCCCTGCCACTCCCCCCGCCCCCAAAAAAAATTAATTTATTTTTTTGAAAAAATTCAAAATTTTCTTACCCCAACCCTCACCTCCTACTAGCAACCCCCTTCCCCCCTCAAAATTTTTTAACCCCCCTCCCCCACAAAAAAAAATTCAAATTTATTTTTTTTACCCCCCCTTACCCGACCACTCCCTACCAGCCCCCCGACCCCCACCCCCACGAAAAAAATTTAACTTTTTTAAAATTATTTTTTTAAAAATTTCAAACTTTTTTTCTTACCCCACCTTCCCCCCAACCCCCCATTCCCACCCAAAAAAATTTTTTTTTTTTAAATTTATTTTTTTGAAAAAAATTAAAACTTTTTTCTCACCCCACTCCCTACCCCCTACCCAAACCACCACCCCCTCCAAAAGAAAATATTTTAATTTTTTTTTAAAAATTATAGTTTTTTTCTTACTCTACCCCCTTACCCTATTCGGTTTTATTATTTTGTGTTAAATATATAAAAATATTTTTAGAAAAAAAATTTCTACTTGCGTACCGAACACAAGAAAATAAGTAAGAAATAACTTATTTTCGTGAAAAATATTTTTCATGAAAAATATTTTCCTTCATACCGAACACACCCATAATGTTATTGAAACTTATTTTTGTAATATTCTAAAAGTTATGTTATTTATATCAATAAATTATTAAAAAAACATACAAGGTAAAAATAATAATCATATTTTTAAAAGGGAAAATGGCATGATATGGCCATCAGAAATTTAAATGGTCCAGCTTTAGATCATCATATGCCCCTAAATGCATTTTAGACCCAAAATAATGATATCTTATAGCCAAATTTTAAAATGTCACTCATACTCCTTCTTTCACTCCCGTCCCCCCCCCCCCTCTCTCTTAGCATCTCTCTACTTATTTTGTTATTTTTTCATTGTTTGCACGATGCATTGTGACATTTTTCTCCAACAACATGAGTTTTGCTTTGGTTATATATTGTTATGCTTGTTTCATTTTGCAGATTTAGCCTGAAAATTTTGGCTCCAACGATATCTCCAGAAATAAGCTAAAAGCTCAATTGTCGGATTGTTGATTTGATCTATTGCCGTTGTCACTGTTGAAAAATCACTCTGGTGACCCTTCCATCTTTTTGTATGTTTTGTATTTTTTTTTTTATATTTTTAACATTCTTCTCCGGTAAAGCAACGCCAAAACTCTGTCAAACTAGAGTAACCAACAATGACGCACAAATCACTGCTTGACCCTTCCCACGTATTTTTGGCCTCGAGAACTATGAGATATTAGCCTCTGAATACTGATTTCAATAATGACAAATCTAACCCAAAGTATTATTGCAGGCAAAAAGAAACAACTGACACATTAGGCAAAACAATCAACCACGAAAGAAATCAAAGAACACAAATCAAGGGATCCACAAGATCTAATCGAAGGAAAATATCTTGGATAGATTGGATATCAATTATGGATTGAATAGCTACACAAGGAATGAAGATATCAAGGAAGAAATCTAACCTACGAGTTAAGGAGATAAAAGAGTTGCAGATATCTTGGCCTGAATACTACACAAGGAAGGAAGAGATATCACACATATAGGAGAAATCATACCGATGATCTTCCCTCTTTTAATGGAAGGAGCATCATGGACATATCTTATATAGACATGATCTGATAAAGGATACTCAATGAAGAAACCTCATCAAATTCTTCATTGAATGAAAATCCCTTGGGTTTTTCTTTTGAAGAGCTACACCAAATCTACCTACCAAAGTATAAAAGCCTGCATCATCAGAGGAAGAAGCATGTAACTTCTCTTGAACCAGATCACTGTCTAGCTTTTATCTTTCACAATACTTTGTACTCTTTCGAATCTACAATTATAATCAAAAAGAAAAAAAAAGTCAGTACTAGCTATACAAGTAGAGGTTGTTTTAGTGCTATAGTTGAAGAAGACAATCAGAGATTGTCAAAGAAAGATAGTTTGTAAACTCATCTCTTCAAGAATCTCTAAAGGAAACCCTTGAAACCCAAAGGGACTGGAATAGGCACCACATTGGTGATCCGAACCAGTATAAAAATATTGTGTCATTCTTTACTTTCAGTTTTTCTATAAGTTATTATATTCTGCCTACTGAACTAACTTGCAGGTGAGTCGACTAGTGCATAGCCACAGTCGACTTAGTGGTAAGAAATTTTTAATTCACTCCCCTCTTGACTTTCACTTGGTATTAGAGCAAGTCTCACATTCCAAGTGCCTAATAGCACGTGAAAAAAGATCCAATGACAGCATATCAAATTTCCGGAGCAATATTGCAAGACGGACACTCATCAAATTGACCTTTCTACTTCAACAGATAACACTACTCTCACTGGAAGGAAAGATTTAGAATCTTTGTGCAAGCAAATGATTTTCAAGTCTATATTATGATAAAGAAAGGACCAAAACCTATCCCTGAAACCACAATAAAAGACTCTACCAACAAAGTTGATCTGGAAACTTTTGAAATCACAAAGGAACAACAAAAGGTAATTCAAACTAATATCAAGGCTATAAGTTTGCTTTATTGTGCAGTTAGCTGATCAGAGTACGACAAGATCTCTAACTGTGAAACTGCAAAGGAAATGTGGGACAAACTAGAGGTTACATATGAAGGAACTACTAAAGTGAAAGAAGAAAGGATTAGCGCTCTGGTGAATGAGTATGAACTATTCAAAATGAAAGATGAAGAATCAGTTGAAACAATGTTATCAAGATTCAGTAAAATCGTAGGAGAACTCAAGTCTCTAGGAATAGTTTACTCAAATGGACTACAAGTCAGAAAACTCATAAGAAGTTTTCCCAAGGTTTGGGAAAATAAGACCACCATCCTTGAAGATGGAGATCTAGAAAATATGACTTATGACGAACTACGAAAAAATCTAATAGCCTACGAATAAAAACACATCAACAGGCATCTCAAGGAAGAAAAGAAGAAGACTGTTGCCTTTAATGCAATACCTTAGGAAGATACAGTGGAAGGAATTGACAAAGAAGGAAATGAAGAACTGACTCTAATCAATCGAGGAGTTAGACATATATTGAGACATAGAAACCAGAAGTCACAATCAAATAATGGAAGTAATGAGTATCAAAGGAACAATGACAGATGCTACCACTGTGGCAAACCAGGGCACATCAAGCCAAATTGTCCTGAACTTAAAAGAAAAGGTGCTCGAAAGAACAACAATCTAAAGAATTTTGGAGCCTGGAGCGATGAAGAAGCCTCAAAAGATGAATCATCTGAAATTGCCAACATATGCTTCATGGCCATCAGTGAAACAAGTAAGGTAAGATATCCTGACTGTCCCAATTGCTCTAATCTTCAAATCTCTCTTGATTTAGTTACCGATGATCTCCAGAAGCTTATTGATGAATACAATAAACT
The DNA here is from genome assembly GCA_003996215.1 of Jaltomata sinuosa. Taxonomy (NCBI): domain Eukaryota; kingdom Viridiplantae; phylum Streptophyta; class Magnoliopsida; order Solanales; family Solanaceae; genus Jaltomata; species Jaltomata sinuosa. Next base: position 13,309 of record QJPP01005511.1, read on the forward strand.
TGCTAAGGAAAAAAAGGACTGAGAAATTCTTCTTGAAGCAAGGCAGATTGAGGTAGCTCTGTTTGAAGAAGAACTTGGTGAAATCAAAATGCATTTAAACAACAATAAGAGATCACCAAGTCAATGCTTAGTCAAAACCCACAAATCTTCTTCAAAAGGATCAAAAAATAAATATTTTTCAAACTCCTCAAATGACTTTCAATCTGCCAAAAGCTCTTTCAGTCAATATAAACCTACTTGTTTCTCATATGGTACAATCGGTCACAAAGCTTTCAACTATAGGAGGAATCATCCTGGAAAATGGGTTTGGAGACCTAAAGATACTAACCCATCAAGGACTCAAAGATACTTGGGTACCTAAAAGAAACTGATGTACTTATTTTGCAGAAATACTCCCGAAAGACATATAAAAAGGGTATGTGAATAATAGATAGTGGGTGTTACACACATATGATGGGCAAAAGAGAGAACTTTAAATCAGTAAAAGTCTTTGATGGAGGACATGTGAGATTCAGTGATAATGCTAAAAATAAATCATAGGAGTTGGATCTATAACCATCAGTCCCTCATGTGACTTAATTGACGTATACCTGGTTGATAGGATCAAGCATAATCTACTCAACATTAGTCAACTTTGTGATACAGAATTTGATGTACTCTTCAACTCTATCAGATGCATAATTAGCAATGCAGCAAAGGACATCACCATAACTGGAGATCGAGTTAAAAATATTTATATTTTAAATAATATTGATTTATCTACTCTAACCTGTGTACATATTGTGATCCTTGGTTATGGCATATAAAGCTTGGACATGCAAGTATGCATGCTCTTGAGAAACTATCTAGACTTGAACTTGTACTTGGTCTGACTAAACTAAAGTTTAAAAAGGATCACATCTATGATGCTTGCCAACTTGGTAAACAGACTCGAACTTCCTTCAAGTTCAAAGATATTGTGAGCACTACTAAGCCTCTCCAACTTCTTCACATGGATTTGTTTGGTCCTACCAAAACTGCTAGCATCGGAGGAAAGAGATATGCCTTTGTCATTGTTGATGATTTTTCTAGATTCACTTGGGTCATTTTCTTGCTCATAAACATGAAGTTTTTGCTAACTTTGAAGTTTTTTTTATAGAAAAGTACAAAGAGAAGCAGGTAATTTTATCTCTACCATTCACAGTGATCATAGAGGAGAATTTGAGAACAACGTCTTTGAAGACTTTTGCTCAAAATTAGGCTTCACTCAAAACTTCTCATCACCTCGCTCATCCCAACAAAATGGAGTAGTTGAGAGAAAGAACAGATCTCTTCAAGACACTGATCAAACTCTACTACTGCAACAGAGTCTTCCTGATTACTTTTGGACTGAAGCAGTAAGCACAACTTATCACATTCTAAACATATGTCTAATCAGACCTATCTTAAAGAAGACTCCCTATGAACTGTGAAAAGGAAAAAAGCTCAACATCAACTATTTCCATTCCATTGGATGCAAGTATTTCATCCACAATAATGGTAAGAATAATTTAGATATTCGACATAGTTCTAAAAGAACCAAGTCAGCCGGTTGAATCATAAGAGTTGATTACTATACCCAAAGAGTCGACTGATGCTACTGAAGTTCAAAAACAAATATACCAAGAGAATGGAGATACAATGCCAGCTTCCCTAATGACTTTATATTGAATATCCAAATGAAAAGATACAGACAAGAGGATCTTTGAGAAAGCAAGCCTCAATTGCTCTCATTTTTCAATTAGAACCAAAATGAATAGATGAAGCTCTGGAAGATGAATCATGGGTATAGGTGATGAAAGAAGAACTTGATTAATTTAAATGAAATTAAGTGTAGACTCTTATCAAAAGACCCAAAATTTTCTCAATCATTGTCATAAAATGGGTATTTCAAAATAAGCTGAACGAGGAAGGTAAAGTAATAAAAAATAAAGCAAGGTCCTGTTGCAAGATTATAATCCACATATTTTATTAACCTATGTCTCTTTTAAACATTTTAAACTTTTTCAAATGAATGTTAAAATCACTTTTCTAAATGGATTTATAAAAGAAGAAATTTTTACTAAACAACCTCCTGGTTTTGAAAATCTCTCCTGCCCTGACTATGTTTTTAAACTTACTTAGGCTCTCTATGATCTTAAGCAAGCTACTAAAGCTTGGTATGAGAGGCTAAGAAGTAGTGAGCAATAATTTTCAATGAGGCAAAACTGGTACCACTCTTTTTACTTAAAATTTAGAGGCAAGTATTCTTATTGTACAATTTTATATTGATGATATTAATTTTGGGAGTACTAATCCATTTTTTTGTGAGAATTTTGCAAATCTTATGAAAGGAGAATTCAAAATAAGCCTAATGGAGGAACTCACATTCTTTCTTGGATTATAAATGAAGAAGTTACCGAGTGGAACTTTCATTAGTCAAAGCAAATATACAAAGAAACTTATAAAAAAGTTTGGAATAGAAAAAGGGAAAGCCTTTGGAATCCCTATGAGTCTATCCACATGTATAAAAAATGATATACCCGAAAATGATGTAGATGAAAAGATATATTGAGGAACGAGAGGGTCTTTACTGTACTTAACAGCTAGCCGACCAGATACCATGTTCAACATTTACAAATGTGCTAGATTTCAATCAGCTCCCAAGGAGTCCCATCTTACTGCTGTTAAAAGAATTTTTAGATATCTCATTGGAACATAAGATCTCAGACTATGGTATTCTCATTCTCTTAATTTTGACTTAATTGGTTATTCAGATGCTAATTTTATAGGGGATAAGACTAATAAAAAAAGTACTAGCGAAACATGTCAAATTCTTAGAGAAGCACTTATTTCATGGTACAACAAGAAACAAACTTCTGTAGCTCTATCAACTACAGAATTAGAGTATCTTGCAGTCGGTAGCTACGATACATAATTACTTTGGATGATGTGTCAATTACTTTATTATGATCTTTCATTTGAATCTGTCCCTATTTTGTGTGATAATACTAGTGCCATTAGTCTTTCAAAATATACTATGCATCATTCTAAGGCTAAACATATAGACATCAAGCATCATTTTATCAGAGATCATGTCAAAAATGGAGATTTTGTGCTTGAATTTATTAATTCAGAAAATGAATTGGCTGATATTTTTACAAAACTTCTTTTGAAGGAAAGATTTTGTTTCTTTAAACAATGTCTAGAAATTACTTTTTATAAATAATATTTTACCGTGTTCTATTAATTGCTTTATATCTTCTTTCCTTGATTCTCTCTTCTCTATCTCCTCATAAAAGATTTTTCTTCCTTCTAAGCGTCTTTTCTCCTCTCTCAATAGTCTTTTCCTTCTGGACACAACTCTTCACCTCCTATACTCTTCCCCATAAATCTCTATAAAACTCTCTCCATCTCTTCACTCATCTCAAACCCTTCTCTTTACATGACAAAAACCAGATCAATAGCCTCTGCTATCAAACCCTCATCTGGCGATCACAATGTTCACAATCTCTCCTTTGAATCCTCAGAAGGAGAATCTCATATTCCTTAATTCTCTCATGTGTAAAAGAAAAGACCTTCCACTGAAAAAAAGGTGATAGCAAGAAACCTAGAGGAAATTTCTCTGATCCTCTCTCTCCTGAAGACATGCACAAGTTCTGGGGACAAAAGAGAAAATTTGAATCTTTTAAAAATTGTCAAATAGTTCCTGGTCATGTTATAAATCTTGAGCAATTGGAGGAAATTTACTGTTATGTAAGTACCTATTTCAAGTCTCAAAAACTATCTCTGCTTCTTAAGCTATGTGATCTAGAATACTACGAAGAATCTGTGCGTATGTTCTATGCTAATCTTTGTATTTCTAAAGATAGTCGAGAATTGGAAACTCTCATGTTTGGAAATCACATTGTGAATGATTTTCTGTTTGAGAAAGTTTTTGGTACAGTTTTTTTTGATGTAATCCCTTTTATGGATGGTACATGGCCTGAAGACTTTGAGGTTACCCTAGAAGAGGCAAGGGAGGCCGTTGCTAAAGTGGGGTCTGATGTTTCTGACTTTGGACCTTTATCTCTTTGTTTTGAGCATCGTATTTTGGCTCATAGGATTACAACAACTCTGGTTCCCAGAAAAAGCTCCGTCAGTACCATCTCCAACAGGGATGTTTTTGTTCTCTATTGCTTACTGAAGAAATATCGTATAAATTGGGCTATTTGGTTTTATGAATATATACTGGAAAGTGCTAACGACTCTAATGCCACTGCTAGTCTGCCCTATGGTTTGCTAATCTCTAGAATCCTGGTTGATTTTATGCTCGATCTATCCAATTACAAAGCTGTTGAGATCTGTGTCACATATGACTCATGAACCTTCTCTAGTATGGGATAGACTCTGGTAGATGATAAGTGGTGTAAAAAAGATCTTGTTAAAACCAAATCTGAGTCCTTCAAGGCTACCCGTGTCTCTGCTGACTCAGCATCTCTTCTGTTTAAGGAAGCAGAGGTTGTTTAGGAACGTCTGCAGGGCATTGAAGAAGGCATGAAAGCTCTGCAAATCTCTGTTGGCAAGCTACTTAAGTTAGAAAAGGAGAATGGATCAGATGTTGGCAAGCTCCATATTAAAATGGATGGGTTAAAATAAGAAGGTGTGTCTATTGTCAACAAGTTAATGAAGCAAGTCAGCTCTCTAAAAAAGGAAGCTGACTCCTCTTAGAACAAGCTGGGTGTTATTGTTCAGATCTCATACTCCAAGTTCTGCAAAAATGTGGAACGCTCCTATGACACCTTCTGCAGGAACATGCACAACACTCTGCAGTAATTTTTTTCCAAACGATGAACTCTATCCCTCTCTTTTTGATACACTCTTTTATAGGAGGTCCATCCCCATCAAACTCTCTTCTGGGTATGTAATTGGAGTTCCTTATACCCCTCCAACACTCTTTCTGCTTCCTCTGACTTTATTCTGCTTGTTATTACTTGTTCTTTGTGATGTGTGCCACTATATTCTGCCTGCACTGTATATGTATGTTTGTTTGTTTTTTATTATGCCAAAGTAGGAGAAGACAGGTATACAAATTCAGCTAAGCATTAAGCAAGGGGGAGCACAAGAAAGGGGGAGTTCACAAAAAAACAGGGAAGTATACTCCACCTGAATTTGCTACTTACTTGATATTATTAAAAAGGGGGAGATTATTAGCCTTCTAATACTAATTTCAATAATGATAAATCTAACCCAAAGTATTATTGCAGGCTAAAAAACAACAACTGGTACATTAGGCAAGACAATCAATCACAGAAGAAATCAAAGAACACAAATCAAGGGATCCACAAGATCTGATCGAAGGAAAAGAAGGAAGCATCAGATATCTTGGATAGATTGGATATCAATTATGGATTGAATAGCTACACAAGGAATAAATATATCAAGAAAGAAATCTAACCCATGAGTTAAGGAGATAAAAGAGTTGCAAATATCTTGGCCTGAATACTACACAAGGAAGGAAGAGATATCACACATATAGAAGATATCATACTGAGGATCTTCCCCTTTTTAATGGAAGGAGCATAATGGAAATATCTGATATGAACATGATCTGTTAAAGGATACTCAATCAAGAAACCTTATCAAATCCTTGATTGAATAAAAATCCCTTGGAATTTCCTTTTGAAGAGCTACACCAAATGTACCTACCAAAGTATAAAAGCCTGCATCATCAGAGGAAGAAGCATGCAACTTCTCTTGAACCAGATCACTGTCTAGCTTTTATCTTTCACAATACTTTGTACTCTTTCGAGTCTATAATTTTAATCAAAAAGAAAAAGAAAAAAGTCAGCACTAGTTATACAGGTAGAGGTTGTGTCAGTGCAATAGTTGAAGAAAATAATCAGAGATTGTCAAAAAAAAATCATTTGTAAACTCATCTCTTCAAGAAGCTCTAAAGGAAACCCTTGGAATCCAAGGGGACTGGAATAGGCACCACATTGGTGATCCGAACCAGTATAAAAATATTGTGTCATTCTTTACTTTCAATTTTTCTACAAGTTATTATATTCTGCCTACTGAACTAACTTGCAAGTGAGTCGACTAGTGCATAGCCACAATCGACTCGGTGGTAAGAAATTTTTAATTAACCCCCTTCTTGACTTTCAACACACACACACACACACACACACACACACACACACACACACACACACATATATATATATATATATATATATATATGGCTACATGAAGGTAGTATGTTAACATTCTCTCCATTTTTGATTTTCTTAAATATCCTTATATTTTATTGTCACCAAATTAAAAGCAGAGACTTTATTGTCATTTCGTTAAATTCTCCAATTCATTTCCCTCTCCTTGGTTTTACTTTTACCTATAACTCTATGGGATCCTTGTACAATTTATGGTGAAAAAGAGCGGAACCCATGATTCTTCTTTAACATCCAAAGATTTTTTTATATTTTTCTCTTTTGTCAGTATTGGCCAGCTCTATAATGGAGGTTAAATAAATTTTTGGGTGCAAAATTTATTTTTCGAATCTACACAAATAAAAAATCACCAAGAAAACTGCAAAATCAACTCTAATTTCTTGAGTTGTCAAATAATTGAATTGTTTACTATTTGAAAATCACTTAATATGCAAAAACTTAATTTTGTGTAACTTGAAGAGATTGAATTATGGGCATTAGAATTTTGTGATATAGTCTCTGACATGTTGCTTCAACGTTTCCAATCTATCATTCATTTTCATCATCGCACCCCTGCAACTTCTTCTAACTTCACTGTCTCCTCAGTATACTAGAAATATGTTGCAAAACATTTCACCAAAAACTATGCCAACTACTCTATTTTGTATAGTTAAAAAATAACCCTGTTGAAAAAATAATATCTAGATAATAGGTGAAAAAAAGATGGAAAAATCAAATGATAGAGAGAGAGGACGGGGTGGAATAAAACACTATAAAAATTGAAGAGGCAATTGAAAAATTTGCTGAGAATCGGTATAATCAAGAAAAAGAAAATGAATTGGGGTATTTGATGAAATAACAAAAATGTCCCTGCTTTTAATTTGGTGGCAACAAAAAGTAAGAACATTTAAGGAAATAAAAAAATGGGGAGGAGGCTAACAAACTACCTTCATGTAGTATGTTAGAAAAATCATATATATATATATATATATATATATATATATATATATATTCAGCTGGTGCATTTCACATTAAAATATTATTTAAAAAAAATAATAAATCAATAAATAAATAATTTATTTTGAATACTAAATATCAATTGATATTTTATCACTAGCTTCATATTAAATGTTTTGACCTAGAAGCCATTTGTCTACTTAGCCCTTTTTAAAGTGAGAAATTTTTATAAATAGCTATAGTTTAGACAACAATTATGAATAGTAGCTATAGTTTGTCTAATGTCATGACCTAACTATCGGACCGCGTGGGCACCTACTCTAATCACATAGATAGGAGAACCCTTACCACCCGATCCAACGGAAAATGCGGATATCAAAAGCAAGAATGAGAAAATAGCCCTTTATTATACTGGAAAACTACTTACAATATTCAAAACAGTAAAACCTTTACAACTTAAATACAACTCTCCCTAGGATCTAGTCTAAACAGGTACAAGAGCTCTAAGGATAAATACAAACTATAAAAGAAGACACAACTCCCATCATGGAAATGAGGAGTAGAAGCTGCTGGAGATTACAGTCGTCCTATATCTAAAAACCATCACTGATCCTGCAACCAGACTATACCCAAAAGGTATAGCAAGAGTAGTATCAGTACAAACAACACGTACTTGTAGGCATTATCGGTGATCCGAATCCACCACATACCATCATATAAGAAATCAAGAGAAAATATGCAATAAGTTACAAGAATCCTGTCTTTTCTTATCCACCTTTATCTCCGTACTATTACCGCTCCAGCCCTGTATGTTCCACTCCCAAGCCTACTACCCTGTTCTGCTGCCAACTCCACCAATTAGAGACTCCCCCCTTCCATCCTGACCATATACCTAATGCTAGAACCTCTCCAGTCACACTTAACACTGGACTTACCAAGTCACCCTTAATACTAGACTTCCCAAGTAACACTTAATACTAGACTTTCCAAGTCACATTTAATAACTTGACTTCCCAAGTAACACTTAATACTAGAGTTCCCAAGTCATATTTAATAATTAGACTTTCCAAGTCACACTTAATACTAAACTTCCCAAGTCACCCTATTTCACCAATCTGACAGCTAAGTCCAGACCTGGACTACCATACCTTGTTCAGTCAACCGCTCTGACTCAACAGCCCGAAGTATGCCCAACAACAACAAATACAAATAAGACCACTCTTTTCAAGTAACCCGAACCAACCAAGGATCCCTAGGACAACACTCAAGTGTTCAACATGCAAATTTTGGTCTACACAAGGATCAACCCCATATTTAAGTATAATTACCCGGCTTCTCATGGACTAATGTGTACCAATCACAGTTTAAACAATTAACCCGGTCCACTTATGGGACAATCGACAAAATGCAATTAAACAAATATAATTAAACTCGTACCAGGCATGGTACCCTAGCCAACTATTATAGAACCTGTACCAATCGTAGTACCCGAGCCAATTGATATGTATCTCTTACCAGGCGTGGTACCTGAGCCAACCAATATATATCCCATACCAGGTATGCTACCTGAGCCAACCAATATATATCCCATACCAGGCGTAGTACCCGAGCCAACTTAATGTCACACACAATCTAACAAGTCAATAATTAATGAATAAAATCACACTTGTGAACCAACAAGAAACCAAATCAAGTTCATTTCACATAGTTGACACCCGGACAATTAGACATTCATAATTCCATTTCCTAAGCCATGAAATGCACATATAATACTAAGCGACAGTTATTTGAGCATATATTACATTTGGAAAAATAATAACCATCACCTACCTGGCAACATGGATCAGGACCTCAACCTTGATAACATGTCCAAAGACTAATTCCTAGTTTATCCTCTAGACACATACAATCACTACATCGATTCTGGAACCCTTATTTAAAGACAAACACAGTTCAGGGAAAACATCCCCTAACATTTAGGCTTCCAACCCTTCATGTTGATCTCATTCCCTTAAATTAAGTATTCTCGGGAAACCCACTACAACCCAGCAACTTTTTCCCTCACAACATTTCTAGTTCCTTGAACCTACCCAAAAATCTAGTTTCCTAGAATCTTACATCACATAATAAGATACATAATAAGTGGATCGAAATCCACAACACTATCATTCCCTCATCAATAAGACAACTAACACTATAGTATCCCTCCAGACTCCATTCCCCAAGGCCTACACATGAATTCTCCCATCATTCTACCATGATAATGTGCAAGAAAATAAGGGTCTATGGCTACTCAGTTAAACCTAGCCTATCTGGACGCCAAGCATCAGCTGCAGAGGTCTGAACACTAGAATCTGTCTCCATGAAGGCGATTCCTGATGGAGAACGGACCTGGAATCCATGTTTTTGCCCCTCCTTAGCAAAAATCTCCCCTCTCCATGGTTCCCAAGCTTTGGAATAGCCTATGAGGGTTTTTGGAGAAACCCTCATCTATTTTTCAACTGATAAGGAGAAGTCTAAAAATAATATTTGTATTTTCAGCTACTGCCTCCATCATACCTCTATAATAGCCGGCTGACCACTATAGCATCAGCGCTATAATGGTAAAATTCTCATTATAGCAGGGTGACATTAGTGTAATAACCGGGTACGTCATTACAGATAAACCTTTCATGCCAAGTTTAGAGTTAGAAAACTTCCAAGTTTGGGAGTTAAAAATTCTGGGCTATGCTAGTCTCGGCCGGTTTTAGAGTGAGGTATGGTCTAGGGAAGTTCAGGTGAGGATTAGGTAACGTGTCTTATATTGAGCTAGGTTTCCTTGTAGCTAAGATATAGAGAAGTCTGGGGGACTTTTCGGAAGTGAATTCGAGTAAGTAAAACTCTCGGTATGAGGGTTGACGTGAAGGGGTTGTTCCAGAATATCAGGAAATTAAATGTGTTGTAAAATAGGCACTTTTGGGGAACTTTATGACTTTTTGTCCCATGTCAACTGTCATAGAAGTTGACACATCGCTATAGCGACCTCCACTATAGCGGAGAAATTACCACTATAGCGGAAGTTAACGTCGGTCAACACTGCTATAGCGAATGGTTACACTATGGCGGTACTGCTATAGCAGAACATGGACTGATATAGCGGATAAGTTAGGATTTAATGCAGAAAATTTTCCCAAAATGTTTAGTTTTTATTAAGAACATTTTGGGAGAAGGGCAGGGCGATTTTGGGCGAACTAACTCCGTTTTCCACCATTTATCATCCTAAATGTAAGGATTATACTCTTCTAACTTAGTACTATCTTTCGTATGGAGTAGAATTGCAAGTATTGGACTTGGGAAAAGGTTTAGGTTAACCTAAAAATGGAAGAATCCGGGGAAAAAGGGGATTCTTGGGCATAGAAGTTCTTGGGTCTTGTTAATTATTGTTGGGATATGACCATTTAGCCATAATTCTCTAAAATTATCTATAAAAATTGTAGCATTAGGTGAATTGATTGTGGGAAGGCCCGGCAAAGGGGTGGAATAATTATAGTTTGGTCTGGGGATTGGTATTTTTGCATAATCCAGGTACTTTAGGCCAGTAATTGATTGTAGTTATTGTATATTTGTTTCTAGACCAATAATAAGCAAGGGATTCAGAAAAAGGGAAGGCTCCGGTTTAATAGAGCTATCGAGTAATTCAAGGTAGGTGATGGTTACTGATTTTCCCAATATGCATTATGTGTTCATGTACCATTATTTAGTAATGTATGAGTTGCATGCTTAGGGAATGAGTTATGAATGTCTAATTGGCCATTATCAGTGTTGTGAAATGAACTTGTTTGGTTCTTATTGGTTTACAAGTATGTTTGTTCATTATTTGTGATTGATTGGACTTGGTGTGAAAAATGGTTGGCTCAGGTACCACGCCTGGTATGGGTTGTTTTAATTGCATTATTTTGTTCCTTTGATGGTTCCATGAGTGGACCCGGTTGTACTTCTTGATCCTGATTATTGCATATGGTCCATGAGAGGCTGGGTGGTTATGTCTAATTGTGAGGTTGGTCTTAGCGTAGGTCGGGAATGCATGTATAATATTTAGGTGATGTTAGGGGGATCCTTGGTGGGTCTGGACTATGTAAAAAGGGTATATGTTGTTGTCTTGAGTGTGGTCAATGGTTGCTATTTGATTCATGTGTTAATAAGCTAAGAAGAGACTTGTAGTCTAGTTATGTAGTTGGTTTGTTTACATGTTTCTGTACCTTACTATGTTTTGGTTTATTGTTCATATTTTATTTATTGGAGCTGGTCAATGATACCACCAGTACACGGTGTTGTGTACTGATTTTGCACTTGGCTTTTCTTTTGTGAGTACATGCAATCTTCCGGCGATTGACACGCGACCTCACCTGTAGTCCCGGTATTTTCAGATCTCAAGGGTGAACTATTTCAGTCGAACCTTGTTGTATTCTTTTAAGTTGTAGCCCAATTGTTTCGGTCTTAAACTCTCTCTTGTTTTGTTTGGGGTTGCACCCATGTGTTTTAGATGATTAGGAGTATGTTTTGGTACGATGACTTTCAGGTTCTAGGGAGGATTTTGTTTTTGCACAGAATTTATGATGTTAGTGTTGAGTCATTGAATTGCTAGTTTATTTATTTGCACACTGGTTTTAGCTGCTAGAATGGTTAAGTTCTGGGTCAATATTGGTTCGCTTACCCAAGAGTTGGGTGGGTGCCACTCACGATGGGGTTAGATCGTGACAAAGATGGTATTAAGACCCTAGGTTCATTGATCTTGTTGTACCAAAATGGGTCTAGTAGGTTCTTGCGAAATGGTACGGAGACGTCTGTACTTTTCTTCGAGAGTCTATAGAACTTTAGGAAACTATCTCTTCTTCCTTCCTTCGTGCTATATCTTGATTCCAATTGGTATCTGGTGACACAAATTGGTATCTAACTCTTCACTCTTCTGTCTGCAGATGGTTAATATGAGGAACAACGGAGCGAGACCATCTGTTCCAGCAGCGAGCCCCGTTGTCAGAGTTAGAGGAAGGGGAACGGGCAGGGGCCGAGGTAGAGCAACACCCGCCAGGGGTGGATCTCAGGCAGCTGCAGAAGCACATGATGTGACTCCTCCCCCACCCCAGGATCTGGTTGAAGAGGAAGTCAAGGTTAATGTTAAGGAGGGTGTAGAGCAGGCGGAGGCGGCACCGGCTGGAGGTGCAGGCCTTCTCACTATCTCGTCTGAGGCATTTCAACAGGTGTGGTCCTTTTTGAGTGGGCTGGTTGGTGCTGGATCCAATCCCACGGGTATGGCAGACTAGGTTTTGGGTGCTCAACCAGTGGTTACTATAGCTCCTAGAATAGATACAACATCGGGCATAGATGACTTTTTCAAACCAATGCTAGGTCCGGTTATGATAGGAAATGAGCACGAGATGCTGACCAAGTTCCTCAAGCTGAAACCTCCTACATTTCAGGGTACTGAGAAGGAAGATTCCTATGAGTTCATATTGGACTGTTATGAGAGGCTGCAAGAGCTGGGCATTATGCAACAACATGGGGTTGAGTTTTTCACTTTTCAGCTACAGGGTAATGCTAGCAATGATAGAGGTCTCATGTGGAATGTCGGCCATCGACGTTGCCTCCACTGACTTAGGAGCAGTATCATGCTCTCTTTCTAGAGAAGTATGTACCTCTTACTTTGAGAGATCGCAAAAGGGATGAGTTCCTGGCTTTGGAACAGGGTAGCATATCGGTCTCCACTTATGAGGCCAAGTTTCATGCCTTGTCTCATTTTTCTACACAGTTGTTGGGTACCGAAGAGGAGAGGGTTCAGTTCTTTGTAAAGGGTCTGAACACAGATTTACAAGTGTTGTCTGTACACATGTTTTCAACAGGGAGAAGCTTCAATAAGGTCACCGATTATGTGAAGTAGTTAGAAGGGGTTAAGCAGGTCGGACAGGCTAAAGTGCTAGTTAGAAGTCCTGGAATGAGGGGAATTTCAGTGATTCATACTTTTCGGGCCACATTCAACATATGTACTCTACCCGTCTTATTCAGTCAGCTCTGCCACCTGCTATAGGTGGTCATTCGGGAGCTAATCAGCGGTCGTCAGCTCCTAGAGGCCATGGAGTTTCTTACACATCTACTAGCAGGCCTACACTTGATTGCGGTTGTTTTCATTATGGTGATATGGGCCACTTTTAGAGGGAGTGCCCTCATAGGCTGACTGGTAATCAGGCTCAACAACAGTCCAAGGCTGTGGTTCTAATAGGCAGAGGTGGTTATGCTAGAGGTCATCCACAGGGTGGGCGAGGCAACTTCCAAGGAGGTCGGGGAGATAGAGGTAATGGCGGCGCGGGCAAGGGTGCAACGCATCCAACCAAGGAAGTTTCTCGGATTGATGGGTGAGCTCATTGCTATGCTTTTCCAGGGAGATTTGAGGTGGAGGCATCAGACGCGGTGATCACAAGTATAATTCTTGTCTGTGATAGGATGGCTTCTGTACCATTTGACCCAAGATCTACTTACTCTTATGTGTCTATGAACTTTGCATTGGGTCTGGATTTGATATGTGATATCCTTGATTCCCCTATCCATGTGTCTACCCCGGGTGTGTAGTCTGTGATTGTGACTCATGTTTATCATACTTGTTCTGTGGTATTTGTGGGGTTACAGACTTAGGTAGATTTAATTATTCGGGATATGGTATACTTCGATGTCATATTGGGCATGACCTAGTTGTCTCCCTATCATGCCGTATTGAATAGTAATGCTAAGATTGTGGCTCTAGAAATTTCAAGTAAGGATAGACTAGAGTGGGAAGGTGTGTACAAGCCTAAGCCGACTAATATTGTTTGTTCGAGCTAGAAAGATAGTGGGGAGAGGGTGTTTGGCCTTCTTGGCTCATCTCCAGGATGATAGTATGGAGTCCCTATCTATTGAGTCAGTTCCAGTTATTTCAGAATTTCAGGAGGTGTTTAGGCGGATTTGCCTGGTATGCCTCTGGACAGGGACATTGATTTTTGTATTGACTTGGAGCCGGGCACTCGCTTAATTTATATTCCTCTATATCGTATGGCTCTAGTAGAGTTAAGGGAACTTAAGAATCAGCGTCAGGAACTCCTAGATAAGGGTTTTATCCGTCCCAGTTCTTCACCTTGGGGTGTTCTGGTGTTGTTTGTGAAAAAAAAGGATGTGCATAGACTACAGGCAGTTGAACAAGGTTACCATCCAAAATAAGTACCCTTTACCCCATATTGATGATCTCTTTGACAAGGTACAAGGTGCATTTATGTTTTCAAAAATTAACTTAAGGTCAGGGTATCATCAGTTAAAGATTAGGCCTGAGGACATCCCTACGATTGCTTTTTAGACTCAATATGGGCATTATGAGTTCCTAGTGATGTCATTTGCGTAGACCAATGCGCCAAAAACATTCATAAGTCTGATGAATGGGGTGTTTAAGTCTTATTTGGATTCTTTCGTCAATGTGTTTATTGATGACATTTTGATCTACTCCAAGAGTAAGGAGGAGCATGCTGAGCATCTCCGTATTGTGTTGGATATATTGAGGCATCAGAAGCTTTAAGCAAAATTTTCTAAGTTTGAATTTTGGTTGACTTCAGTCGCTTTCCTTGGGCATGTAGTGTCAGAAAAGAGGGTGAAGGTGGATCACCAAAAATTGAGGCAGTTAAGAGTTGGGTCTGGCCTAGCTTTGTGACTGAGGTGAGGAATTTTGTGGGGCTTGCAGGTTACTACCGTAGATTTGTCAAGGATTTTGCATTCATCGCTACTCACTTGACAAGGTTGACTTTGAAAGAGGTACCGTTTATGTGGTCCGAAAAGTGTGAGGAGAGCTTCCAAAAGCTCAAGACACATCTTACTACGGCTCCTATCCTTTTATTGCCGGTTGAAGGTAAGGATTTTATTGTATATTGCAATGCTTCACATTCAGGTTTGGGTGCTTTGTTGATGTAGGACAGGAATGGAATAACATATGCTTCTAAGCAGTTGAAGGTTCATGAGAAAAACTATCCAACCCATGACTTGGAGTTGGCAGCGGTGGTGTTTGCACTCAAAATTTGGAGACACTACCTTTATGGTGTCAAGTGTAAGGTGTTCACCGATCATCGCAGTCTGCATCATCTGTTTACTCAGAAGGACTTGAATCTGAGGTAGAGTAGGTGGATGGAGTTGTTAAAGGATTATGATGTGACCATCCAGTACCATCCGGGTAAAGCTAATGTGGTGGCAGATGCATTGAGCCGAAAGACCATCAGCATGGGCAGTTTGGGTTGTTTGGGGATGTCCAAGCGACCACTGACAAGGGAGATTCAGGCCTTAGAATCTAGGTTCATGCACTTGGGTACCTCATAAAAGGGTGGAGTGTTGGCCAACATTGAGGTCAAATCCACGTTTATAGAAAAGATAAAGACGAAGCAGTTTCAGGATTTGTAGTTGAGCAAGCTTTGGAGCAAGGTAATATCCGGAGAGTCCAGGGAGGCCATGTTGGACTCTTCGTGCCTTTACATTAGTATCTCTTCTTCAACTAGGTCGGGGTGTTGAATTTTAGAGGAAGGATCTATGTTCCTCAAGTGGATAACATAATTCAGAAGGTGTTGACAGAGGCTCATGGTTTGTGGTACTCAATTCATCCGGGCATAACCAAGATGTACAAGAACTTGAGGCAACTGTATTGGTGGCCTGGGATGAAATGGGACATAGATGATTTTGTGTCCAAATGTCAGAACTGCCAGCAGGTCAAATATGAGCACCAAAGGTCTGCAAGACTACTTCAGAGGATACCCATTCCCGAGTTGAAGTAGGAGAGGATAGCCATAGATTTCGTGGTGGGTATTCCCAAGACTTTGGGAAAGTATGATTTTATTTGGGTCATTGTGGACAGGCTGACCAAGTTTGCTCATTTCATTTTGGTCAGGGTGGACTATAATTCATAGTAGTTGGCTAAGATCTACGTTAAAGATATCATGAGACAATATGGGGTACCGCTGTCCATCATTTTAGACAGGGGAATGCAATTTACCTCTAAGTTCTGGGGTAAGTTATATGAAGAGTTGGGCACTCAACTCACTTTCAGCACAACTTTCCATCCTTAAACTGACTGTCAGTCAGAGAGGATAATCCAAGTATTGGAAGACATACTGAGAGCATATGTGATTGGTTTTAGAGGTCATTGGGACCAGTTTCTGCCGTTGTGTGAGTTCTCCTACAACAACAGCTACCACTCCAGTATTGACATGGCACCATTTGAGGCTCTATATAGGAGGGGTTGTAGATCACCAATAGGGTGGTTTGAGGTAGGTGATGTGAAGCCTATGGGTGTGGACTTGGTAAAGGAAGCATAGGAAAAAGTAATAGGCATACAGACCAAGTTGCTAGCGACCAAGAGCAAGCATAAGGAATACGCGGATCGCAAGGTAAGAGACATGGATTTTTAGGTTGGTGAGCAAGTACTATTGAAATTGTCACCAATGAAGGGGGTCATGCATTTTCATAAGAAGGGCAAGCTCATCCCTCGGTTCATCGATCCATTTGAGGTTTCTGAAATGGTAGGGCTAGTGGCTTACAGGTTAGCACTGCCGCCCTGTTTATTCGGTTTCCATCCAGTATTCCATGTATCCATATTGAAGCGGTACCATAGGGATGGAGATTATATTATCAAATAAGATAAAGTATTGCTAGACAAGGACCTTAAGTATGAATAGGAATCAATTGCGATACCCGATCAGGATGTCCAGAAGTTGAGGACAAAAGTGATTAAATTGGTGAAAGTTCAATAGAAGCATCATCCGGTTGAAAATGCCACTTGGTAAACTGAGAAGGACATGCGGGACAAGTACCCTCACTTGTTTGAGGATTTAGATACTATATTTTTGCTCTTTTATTTTCCATATTTTTGGGTTTGATCATTCGGGGATGAATGATGGGTAAATTGGTATCTGCTATAATTACCAGGTACATAATTATGGGTAAACCTTTTGTGCTAAGTTTAGAGTTAGAAAACTTTCGGGTTTAGGAGTTTAAAATTCTGGGCTGGGCTAGTCTCAGCCAATTTTGAAGCAAGGTATGGTCTAGGGAAATATGGGTGAGGATTGGGTAATGTGTCTTGTATTGAGCTAGTTTCCCTTGTATCTAAGACATAGTAGAGTCCGGGGGATTTTTTGGAAGTGAATTCAGGTAAGCAGAACTCTCGGTATGAGGGTTGACGTGAAGGGGTTAATCTGGAATATTAGAAAATTAACTTTGTTGTAAAATGAGCACTTTTAGGGAACTTTACAACTTTCTGTCCCGTGTCATCCTTCATAGAAATTTACACATCACTATAGCAACCTCCGCTATAGCACATAAATTACCTCTATAGCGGAAGTCAACATCGATCAGCACCGCTATAGTGGATGGTTTCGCTATGGCGGTACTGCTATAGCGGAGCATGGACTGCCATAGTGGACAAGTCGGGATTTAATAGAGAAAACTTCCTCAAAATGTTCAGTTTTCATCAAGAATGTTTTGGGACAAGGGAAGGGCAATTTTGGGCAAACTTACTCCGTTTTCCACCATTTTTTATCCTAAAGGTAAGGATTCTACTCCCCTAACTTAGTACTATCTTTCCTACGGAGTAGAATTTCTAGTTTTGGACTTGGGAAAAGGTTATGGTTAACCTAGGAATGGAAGAATCCGGGGAAAAAAGGGATTCTTGGGCATATAAGTTTTTGGGTCTTGTTAATTATTATTAGGATATGACCATTTAGCCATAATTCTCTAAACTTATCCATAAAAATTGTAGCATTAGGTGAATTGATGGTGGGAAGGCCTTGGAAAGGGGTGGAATGTTATAGTTTGGCCTAGGGATTAGGATTTTTGCATAATCCGGGTATTTTAGGCCAGTAATTGATTATAATTATTGTATATTTATTTCTAGACCAAGAACAAGCAAGGGATTCGGAAAAAGGGAAGGCTCTGGTTCAATATAGCTATCAAGCAATTCGAGGTAGGTGATGGCTACTGCTTTTCCCAATATGCATTATGTGTTCATGTACCATTATTTAGTAATGTATAAGTTGCATGGTTAGGGAATGAGTTGTGAATGTCTAATTATCCGTTATCAGTCTTGTGAAATGAACTTGTCTATTTCCTGTTGGTTTACAAGTATGTTTGTTTATTGTTTGTGATTGATTGGACCTGATGTGACATTCGGTTGGCTCGGGTACCACGCCTGGTATGGGAATACTAATGGTTGGCTCGAATACCACGCCTGGTATGAGATACTAACGGTTGGCTCGGGTACCACGCCTGGTATGAGAATTGATAAATGGTTGGCTCAGGTACCATGCCTGGCATAGGAATTGATAAATGGTTAGGTCGGGTACCACGCCTGGTACGGGTTGTTCTAATTGCATTATTATGTTCCTTCGATGGTTCCATGAGTGTACCGGATTGTACTTTTTGATCCTGATTATTGCATATGATCCATGAGAGGCCGGGTGGTTATGTCTAATTATGAGGTTGGTCTTAGCGTAGGCCGGGAATGCATGTCTAAAATTTAGGTGATGTTAGGGGGATCCTTGGTGGTTCTGGACTATGTAAAAAGGGTATATGTTGTTGTCTTGAGTGTGGTTAATGGTTGCTATTTGATTCATGTGTTAATAACCTAAGAAGAGACTTGTAGTCTAGTTATGTTGTTGGCTTGTTTATATATTTCTGTACCTTACTATGTTTTGGTTTATTGTTCATATTATGTTTATTGGAGCTGGCCGATGATCCTACCAGTACACGGTGTTGGGTACTGATTCTGCACTTGGCTTTTCTTTTGTAAGTATAGGCAATCTTCCGATGGCTGACACGTGACCTAACCTATAGTCCCGGTGTTTCTAGATCTCAAGGGTGAGCTACTACGGTCGAGCTATCTTTTTGTCTTCTTTTAAGTTGTAGACCAATTATTTTGGGCTTAAACTCTCTCTTGTTTTATTTGGGGTTGCATCCCTGAGTTCTAGACGATTAAGAGTATGTTTTGGTATGGTGACTTTCAGGTTCTAGGGAGGATTCTGTTTTTCCGCAGAATTTATGATGTTAGTGTTGAGACATTGAATTGCTAGTTTATTTATTTGCACACTGGTTTTGAGCACTAGAATGATAAAGTTCTGGGTCAATGTTGGTTCGCTCACCCGGGGATTGGGTGGGTACCAGTCACGGTGGGGTTGGGTCGTGACAGTTAACCCCGACGAATTTCAAAATCTGAACTTTTCATCATGTCAAACCCACTTAATTTAGATCTTATTTTAACCGTTCCCAAAATCCATGACAAGGTGATTTTTAGAATAACGATGGGAAATGTCATTATGACAGATACCAATTTACCCATCGTTCATCACCAAACGATCCTGTACTAAAGAGTATAGAAGAAATTATTCCAGAATACCTTAGTCCCATCTGGGCTGCGTCATTACGACCCTATGTGAAACATCAAAACTTCCTCTTTTTTAGTCGTACTCGACTCAAATGGAAATAAATTAATCCCACTCTACTAAGGAAAAACCATTCCTTCGAGCTACACAGAAAAAAATTTGAGTAGCCTTCTTCAAGTGCCTGAGAAATTTGGGGCCTCATAGAATATCAGAGTGAAAGAAATTTCAAATGATTCGGAAAAGAACCTTTTTGCTCCAAAAATTGACCTGCCATCCGCTATAGCAAAAATTATATCGTCATAGCGGTACCGCTATAACGAGAGGCCAACCACTATAGTGGTTGGCAATAGTTAAAAGGGGTGAGAAATGGGTTTCAAGCCCATTTTCCCCTATTTCATCCGAAAACATTCCCCTCCTCCCGATCACTCTGCTCCCGACATTGAAAATCCAAGTAACTATCGTACCCACTTACTTCCTTACTTCATTGCACGATTATTGATAACTTTAAGGTAGAAAATGGTGAGTTGAGCAGATATTGTATTTGGTTTTTGAATTTGAAAATAGGTTGGATTTTTGTCAGATTTCCGAAGCATGGGTGCTTCTCTTATGTTTACAATGCCTCCACAACATTCTAGGTGTAAGGATTATGTGATTTTTGACCCCAAATGGGCTCAAAATGGTGGGGTAGATGAAGGGTTGTTCTTGAAGAAAAGTGGTGATTAGGGCAAATTTTAGGGGTTATAATGCCCAAATATTTGCATAAAAAGGTGATAGGGCACTTTAGGAACACTGATCTGGACTTGGAATGTCAAAAACAAAGATTTGGGTCAAGGGGCGCCGTTGTTGCACCCCTTGAAGCTCTGGGATGATGAAGACCGCTACAGCAGAAACCAACCACTACAGCGATCCCGCTATAGCCATGAAATTCCTTCTATAGTGGTCCTACTATAGCGGAATACCATCTGTTATAGCGGGAGGTCGCAGACAGTAGCCTCCCAGGCATATCCAAGAATATAATTTCCTTTTGAATGCTATTTCCTCGAACTCCCACAAGTTCTAACCCCTTCTCTTGCTACCATGCAAGTTGACATAGTGATGGATATCGGTCAAGAACACATTCCCTCTTATGAGAGGTTCCCCGATGATGCTAATCGGGAGAGGTTTCGGGTTTATCGGAGGACCGATATATGCCATAAATGGGCCTTCAATATGAGGGGTGTGGATGACAAGGCACTCACCTTCTATCCCAGGCTTCAGGAGTTTGGCTGGGGTCCGTTGGTGTTGGCTTCCTCTTTCGGCCGCTCAGGCTGGTGAGGGAGTTCTATTCCATCCTCCCCACCGTACGTTGGGATGACCCCAACCCCACTATTCGCCTCTGAGGATTGGATGTGCCCGTGGATGCTCGGACCGTCAATGAGGTGCTAGGAGTGCCTCATATTTTGAATGAGGCATATTAAGCTAAGGCTCGACTGTGGGACATGACATGGCTGAGGGATACTTTGGTGGAGGAAGAGTTTAGGGATCAGGTCTACTAGCCCAGTGCTAAGGACATCACGAGTTCTTATTTCTCAGCCGATGTTAGGAGGTGGATGAACTTGGTTTCCCAGAGGATTCATCCATCGAGCAACACTACCAACGTGACTTATCCTCGGGCCTTGGTGGTGGCCTGTGTTATGCAAGGAATCCTGCTGAACGTGGGGGCACATATAGTAGCTGAGTGGAAAGACTTCTTCTGGGGTCCTAAGAAAGGCCCTTTTCTTTTGGGTCTGGTGTCTGAGCTATGTCGGTGATTCCAGGTGCGTGAGGATGATACTGATGGGGAGGTGGATATGGATGCCCCCTTCAACCCTCTCCGGGTGAAGGTGATTGCCTCTACGGGGAAGAAAAATATGAAGGTGAATGAAGTGGGGAGTAGCCAGGCTGCCGAGGGTGCTGATGATGATGGTGATGACCCTGCCCCTCCTTCCTAGTACCAGCCCCTGATCACTGGCAGTCATCTTGAGGAGGACTCAACCACGGTCAAGCGGTTCATGGAGGGTACTACTGCTGGAGGTACAACCCTGCCCCCTTGCTCAGGACTTTACAACACTCCGCAGGGAGTTGGATGAAGTGAAGAAAAAAAAGCACTACCAGGACCGCATGCTTGCCTGAATGTGGAAGACCATAAAGGTCATGTTCACTTGATTTGTCCTCGATCATGAGCTTCCCTAGCTAGAGCTGGAGGACCTGTAGAAGTTCATTTTCTTGAGTGATGTCGAGGACCCCGCCCCTGCAGCCCTCAATGGTGATGAGGCATCCGGCTAGGACCTCGCCCCACTCTTTATTATATTAGAACTACTATTCTTGGTTTTTGCCCCCATTTGGGGCATGTACTAGACGATCTTCCCCTTTCCTTTTCCCCTTCTATTTTAAGCACATGGAAACTATTTTTAGATAATATTGACCTTATATGCATACTATATTAGCTCAATTGGTGATTTCTTGTTTTACATAGTAGCTTACAGCTTAACTATCGTGTTTTAGACCCCCCGGGAATGAAAAGAAAAAACAGAAGAAAAATAGGACAGGGATTCTGTCCCGCCCTCCCCGCTATAGCGGTTGACATGCTGTTACCGCGGTACTGCCATAGCGGAAAAATTTCCTCTATAAAGGGATCACCATAGCAGTGCAGTTCTGATATGGTGTCCCCGACGATAACAATCGAGAATTTGAAATTTTTTGCAAAGTTCACCCACTCCCCCATTCCCGATTACACAATATTACCCCCAAAATTGTGTCATGGTCTGTAACATAACCTCCAAGACTATCCCCAACAATGCATAATTCAAAATTTAGCATCATGTAATCATAAAATCAATTACGAAAAACACAAGAAAACTATTCACAACAACACATTCCTGCTATCATACAAGAATAACCCCCTTTTTCCTATGGTTCCCAACCAAACCCGACTATCCTGAAACCGGAGTTTCTCCACAGTCGCCAATACTATTGTTCCCTTACCATCTTCACCAATGGTAAACCTACACCTAAATGTAGTACCACTTCTTCTATTAAGTCACACAACACTTTATCACTAACACAAGATCACACAACATCAAGTTATGACTCTTCCCGAACCAAAGTTTTCACCATAAGGCAAGAAATTATACACCACATAATTGCAGTCATACAAGTAATGCAATGCACAAAATTGCAAGTTTCAAGCTACAAAACAATTAAGTCACATCTAATACCCTTTATTCGCCTCATGGATGACCATTAACCGATCATCCATCCTTACCATAACCTCTAAGGCCAGATACCAATTTGAACCTTCCCCTTTCCAACTTCTCTTGCTTGTGTCATCCAAACCTGAGTCAAAATATCCCTTACCTTATTGAGATACCAATTGGAATCGAGAGATACCAATTGGACTCAATCCCATACAAGCAAGTAACAATCCACACGAAAGAAATGAACAAAAAAAGAAGACGATTCCTAGAATGCTTCATAGCTTCCCAAAGATTAGATGTGGAAGTCAATATACCAATCTGCAGGACTCTATTCGACATTTGCTCTTGTATTGGGAGAATGGTAACCTTGGCTCTAATACCATCTTTTCATGAACCAACTACCGGGCCGTGCGGGCACCTACTCTAAGCACATCGATAGTAGAACCCTTACCACCCGATCCAACAGGAAATGCGGAAATCAAAAGCAAGCATGAGAAAATAGCTATTTATTGTACTGGAAAAATACTTACAATATTAAGAACAATAAAACCTTTACAATTTAAATACAACCCTTCCTAGGATCTAGTCTAAATAGGTACAAGAGCGCTAAGGAGAAATACAAAGTATAAAAAAAGAGACAACTCCCATCATGGAAATGAGGAGTAGAAGCTGCTGGAGATTACCGTCGTCCTGTACTTAAGAAACATCACTGATACTGCAACTAGACTATACCCAAAAATGTATAGTAAGAATAGTATCAGTACAAACAACACGTACTAGTAGGCATCATCGGTCGATTTGAATTCACCGCATACCATCATATAAGAAATCAAGAGAAAACATGAAATAAGTTATAAGAATACCATCTTTCCTCATCCACCTTTATCTCCATACTATTACCTCTATAGCCCTTTACGTTCTGCTTCCAAGACTCCTACCCTGTTTTGCTGCCAAATCTACCAATTAGAGACTCCTCGCCCTTCCATCTTGACAATATACCAAATGCTAGAACCTTTCTAGTCACACTTAACACTAGACTTACCAAATCACCCTTAATACTAGACTTCCCAAGTAACACTTAATACTAGACTTCCCAAGTCACATTTAATAACTAGACTTCACAAGTAACACTTAATACTAGACTTCCCAAGTCATATTTTACAATAAGACTTCCCAAGCTCACTTAATACTAGACTTCCCAAGTCACTCTATTTCACCAATCTGACAGCTAAGTCCAGACCCGGACTACCATCCCTTGTTCAGGTCAATCGCTTTGACTCAACAACCCAAAGTATGCCCAACAATAACAAATACAAATATGACCACCCTTTACAAGTAACCCGGACCAACCAAGGATCCCTAGGACAATACTCAAGTGTTCAACATGCAAATTTTGGTCTACACAAGGATCAACTCCACATTTAAGTACAACTACCCGGCCTCTCATGGACCAATGTGCAACAATCACAGTTTCAACAATCAACCCAGTCCACTCATGGAACCATCGATAAAATGCAATCAATAAATATAATTAAACCCATACCATGTGTGGTACCTGAGCCAACTATTATAGAACCTATACCAGGCATGGTACCCGAGCCAATTAATATGTATCTCGTACCAGGCGTAGTACCCGAGCCAACCAATATGTATCTCATACCAGGCATGGTATTCGAGCCAACCAATAAGTATCCTGTATCAGGCGTGGTAGCCAAGCAAACCGAATATCACACACAACTTAACAAGTCAATAATTAATGAACAAAATCATACTTGTGAACCAACAAGCAACCAAACCAAGTTCATTTCACATAGTTGAAACATGGACAGTTAGACATTCATAATTCCATCCCCTAAGTTATGCACTGCACATACAATACTAAGCAATAGTTATATGAGCACATATTGCATTTGGAAAAATAATAACCATCAACTACTCGGCAACATGGATCAGGACCTCAACCTTGATAACCTGTCCGAAGATTAATTCCCAGTTTACCCTCTAGACACATACAATCACTACATCGATTCTGGAATCCTTTTTTAAAGACAAAGAAAGTTCAGGGAAAACATCCCCTAACATTTAGGCTCCAACCCTTCCTGTTTATCCCATTTCCTTAAATTAAGTATTCTCGGGAAACCCGCTGCAACCCAACAACTTATTCCCTCATAACATTTCTGGTTCCCCGATCCTACCCAACAATATATTTTCCTAGAATTTAACATCACATAATAAGATACACAATAAGTGGATCGAAATCCACAACACTATCATTCCCTCATCAATCAGACAACCAAAGCTACATTATCCCTTCAGACTCTGTGCCTGAAGGCCTACACATGAATTCTCCCATCATTCTATTATGATAATATGTAAGAAAATGAGGGTCTATGGCTACTCAGTTAAACCTAGCCTATCTGGATGCCAATTATCAGCTGTAGAGGTCTGAATACTAGAATCTGGCTCCGTAAAGGCGATTCCTGATGGAGAACAGACCTGGAATCCATGTTTTCCCTCCTCCTTAGTCAAAATCTCTCCTCCCTATGGCTCCCAAGCTTTAGAGCAGCCTAGTAGGGTTTTCTGAGCAACTCTCTTCTATTTTCCAATTGAGGAGGAGAAGTCTAAAAATAATATTCGCATTTTCAGCTACTGCCTCTGTCATACCGCTATAGCAGTCGGCTGATCACTATAGGGGAAGCTCTACAGTGGTAAAATTACTGCTATAGTGGGGTGACGTTAGCCCGAACAAATTTCAAAATCTAAACTTTCTATCATGTCAAACCCACTTAGTTTAGATGTTATTTTAACCGTTCCTGAAATCCGGGACAAGGTGATTTTTAGAATAATGATGGGACATGTCATTACAGCTAAGTACGATTCTAAGAAAATGATTTGAGAGAGGATAAAGGAAAGCAAGATTGAGAGAGAAGAGAGGAGAAAGCGAGAGTTTGGAGAGAGAGGAGAGATGTTCGATGTAGGTTGTATCTCAAATACAGGCTAGATATATGATGTATCTCATATATAGATTGTATCAAATATGGAGGTTGTATCCATATCTATAAATATAGAGGTTGTATCTCAGATGCAGATAGTATCAATATGTACGAATATAAGTTGTATCAATATGAAGGTTATAGCAATATACATGAATATATGTATTATCAATATGCATGAATACATCAATATGGAGTTTGTATCACAAAAACAAGTTATATCAATTTGCACAAATACAGTTCATATTAATATACACAAATACAGGTCATACCAATATACACAAATACAGGTCGTACCAACATACACAAATACAGGTTGTATCAATATAAAGGTTGTATCTTAGATACATCAACACAGATGTATCAGACTGTATTAGATGAAATCACGAGGGAGAGATGTATCAGATGCAATCTCAACAAATCATTACATGTATCATATTGTATCAATGATTTTTTCAAGCTTCTATTTGATTGTTTATTTTATTTTTTACACTAACGGAGCAATATTGAGAAAATTCAAATAGAGAGAGAGCACATAGAAGATTCACATTTTTAGGATTTCAAGATTTCAGTGGTAACCGCCTAAGGGAAGATTTAAAAGGTCTCTATGCTACATCAAATACACAAAACTAATTTTTTAAATTATTGTATTTCTTGTCCCTCACGTGCTTCAAAATATTTTTGGTTATCCAGTTTTCTCACTAGTTTCCCAACTGAATTAATCTTCAACAATAAAGATACAATTGAACTGCAATGTTATATGCTTAGAATATCAATCTAAAAAATATTCAATTCAGAAAGAGGGAGAGGGAGAGAGGGTAGCGAGAGAGGAGAGAGGGAGAGAGAGGTGGGACAAAGAGAAAGGGATGAGCGAGAGAAAAGAGAGGCAAGCGAGAGAGGGAATTAAAAGAAGAGAGTTTTGTTATAAAATACTAAAATTTTTTTCTTGTATAACAGTTTTTCAAATGTTGAGATCAGAAATTCTTAGTGAATTATTTTTCCATATTATCATTTGAGCGAAGTTTTTATTTCACACTTTTGTTGAAGATTGTATATGAAAAAGTATTTTGCTGAGATATATTTTATTTTTGTCTTCTTTAATATATTCTTCTTTCAATTGAGCTTGCAAGTAACATTATCATCAACACTACTGGAATCTTCATTTCAAAAGAAAATCACACATCTGCTATGTGTAGAATCACTTTCTTTAAAAATTGCTAGTATCTTGGCAGGACTTGAATAAATATAAAAAATTGACTGTCCTATAAAATATGATAGTATTCTCACATGCAAATATATAACTCCTATTTGATCAAACATTATGTAGATCAAATAATCTCCCTGCATTTGCAAAATCAATATTTTTTTTGATAATATTTGCTAGAAATAATAGATTCATACTAATATATGATCTCACACAAATATCTCCACATAAAAGTGAAATTATACCTTGCATGTACATTAATATATTATCTCATAGATAGTTTTACCGGGATACATAAGTACATCAAATGCACTAAGATATGATATGTTTTAACTACTTTCATGAGATCAAAATTTATCTTTCTTTCTGTTAAGCGATCGCACAACCATTGGGGTACTATTCAATGGGATCGATTAAAAACCTTTTTAATTCTTCAAAATTTTCATATAACCTTCACCGCCTAGCTAGACATCATAATCATTCACCATACACATTCAAGTTTTTAATACATTTATAGACTAAACAATGTCTCATTGTATCCACCATATTAGAATACATCTCTATACAATAATGTCAGGACTTTTGGGAATAATCTTTATGCCTCAAGGCACAAGTCGTACTTTATATCTTACGATTTTACGTTTCGCACAATAACTCATTTGCACCCCATTGAAATTATATCTTAGTCTATGGACTAAGTCAAAAATATCACTTTTTCAAGTAAAATTAAATATACTTGAATTGCGTATTTTATTTGGCCAATCATTTACTAATTCACACTGTTTGACAATTTTTTGTCAACATTTATAATGTAAAGCTCTACATTATATCAAAGAGATCATCGATGATCATTTGATATCGATTAAATACGGCATAACTTATCAATATCTCTTTATTGTTCATTATTTTTAGGTACCTAAACCTTTGTCAAAGTTTTATGAAGTGTTATGTCATTGTACTCTTTTAAAGCATTTGTCTCATTATCATGATCATCTTGATAATTTGTTCCTCTCCTTCTAGAAGTTTTACATTTGAAACCGATTCATCTATCAAGCTTACGGCGTGCTACAGACTTTGTCCTTTAAGGACTTTTGATCGAATCATTTACAACTGAATTATAACATAAGGTCAGCAAATACATCTAACAATTAGTTTATAATATTTTGTAAATGAATTATCTCTTAAACTTCAAGTTCATATTTTTATGAAAATCTAGATAATTCTTTTCTCACATAATTTTCAGTTGCTAATCATCTCTTTTCCTGCTAATGTTACGAACTAACATTCACCTCAATCTCATTTGGGACCCATCTTTGTGTGTTGTGATGTAGTAATTGAATCATATACCGCACATTCAAATATTTAGATGAGAATTATTTAATTCCTGATACTGAACCAATTGTTATAGGGGAATTTTGTTGGATTGATGCATACAAATAGTGATACACTTTAAATAGCACACCTCATAGTAAATTTTATTTGAGAGTCTCATAATCAATGATTTAATTATAATTAAAGGCATATAATTTCTGTTAAATCAATCAATATTATCAACATAATTTTATAGTTTGAAATCATGCTCTTAATTTAATAATTTGAGCAATCAACCTTGCAAAAATCAAATTACAAGTTGACACCAAACGCACATTTGATCATATTGTAGATGTATCTATTAAAATTATATAATAGTAATCGATCACATGAGAGATGAATGCGCTCATATTCACCTTTTTATACGTCCTTAAAGTTCAAGGGATACAATCACAACTTTAGCTGGTACAATAATTAATTTGTCATGTGAACAAGCAACTCAAGAGCATTCTCGAAGGATTTACTATTTCTTCAATATAATACTACACGAGTTCTCAATTATTTTTACATCATATTTGAATCGGGATGACCAAATGGTTATGCCAACTGATATATTTTCTGTAAACTTTTAGTTTATAAATGCATGTGATTCCATCACCATGCTCTTATTTGTGTACTACGAATAAGATAAAAGATTGGGTAACCTTTCACATAAATATTTATAACCAATTTTATTTGTAGTAATATGAAGATACTAAATCTTTTCATAATTTATAGTCACAATATAATTTATTTTTGACTATTATGTTTAAAACTTAATGTCACGACCCAATTTCTCAGGTCATAACGACACCTACTATACCTTACAAGTAGGTAAGTCAAACCCTTAGCTCAAAAAGATAAGTAACGGGCTAACAAGAGAAAATAGGCGAATACAGGAGATCAACTACTAAATAAAAGAGAAATGAGCGGAACATGAATACATATAAACACGAAGGGAGGGAAGAGGAAAGAAATATACAGGAATCCCCCAAGATCTGGTATCAGTCGCTACAAAAGCTACTACTACACAGGGAGTACTAGATAAATACAAAATATACAGAGCAGTCTCCGAATATACAAAAGAAGATTAGTCCCCAAAATAAAAGGAGATGAACCAGCTTCGAACGCTAGAAGCTCACCCTAAATCTCCATATCAGCAACTCTGCACGAGGGCGGCATCAACAACGATGACTCATACTAGGATCTGCATCACAAAAAAAGATATAAAAGTGTAGTATGAGTACCAAAATATGCGATACCCAGTAGGAATCATAGGCAGACTGAGCTCAAATAAGATGTAAATATGATGAATGTAAGTATACTAAAGGTAAGAAAAAAGCGGGTCCGAAATAAGCAACATGTTATAGTTAGGTAAGTATGGGACGAATAAGTAAATATTTAGTACGAAAAGCATAAAGAAGTATCCTAACTACAACCTAACTGGATCCTCGTAAGCCCAAAAGGTACACACAATAATTAAAAAATCTAATCGAGCCCTCAGAAGTTCAGAGAATACAAACAACAAACAATACTAATTACCAACCACACTAAATAGTAAGTAAATGCAGGATGTGCTAGGATATGCCATATGAGATGCGTGCAATATCAATGTAATGCCTGACTCAAACTGGACTTTTGAGTATAAATCAGTAATATAGTATGCCGGACTCAAATCGGGACTAAAACAATAGCAATACATATCTGAACTTCAACTAGAGCTTAATAATATAAATATCCATGCCCGAACTTGAACCAGAACTTAAATGTAAATATGCATGTCGGGACTCAAACCTAGGATGAAATATAAATATGCAATTCTGGACTCAAATTGGGACTAAAACAATATACTTTCCTTTGAGAAAATCGAATCCCTTTAAAATACCCCAAAACTCCATTTTAGCCAAAAATAATATTTTTATGACAATAATCCATATGCTAAGACGGGTAGGTAATAACACCAATAAAAGAGATGGAAACTCAATCAATACGCATAACTAAATTTAGTAAAATAAACCCACGGTCTATTTACTAAGGAATCTACAGTCTAAAGTAAGCATGAGTTGAAGCAACTAGATAACTCTAAATTCACCCGGAACCCAACCTAAGGCAAGCAACTATGCGAAACTAAGCTAAGGTAACTAATTTTAATCCTAAGGAGGTACTACACAACTAAATCCAAGCCCTACACCATATACCACCACCTAGACTAAGGATCTCAACCGCAGTTCTACGCTAAAGCTACAAAACAAGCTACAAGGATCTCATTCACCTAAATTCAATTATACAAACCATAATACCACCACCAACAATTAGAAAATTACCATACTAACACCTTAATCGAGTAAAATTTAGAAGTAAGTAAGTCATAACCTACCTGGACGCCGAACACACGCTCACGAACCCACTATACCAGAGCTTTTACTTTTCGAAAAGCCTCCAACTGCTTCCACGCTATCAAAATAATAATCTACGTATGAAAATATGAACAATGATACTCATATGGTGAATTTATAATTCGGGCTAAAAATTGGGTGAAAAATCACCCATGAAGCCCACACATAGAAACAGAAATTGAACGGGGACTTATGTCCCTCTTGGGACAAGGATTACATGCCTAAAAATTAGAGTAAGATCAGCTCCAAAAATGAGCTAAAACACCCTCAACTTTAGAGGAATTGAATGAGAAATTGAATTAAGAATTCCACGGAAAAAAGGCGAGGAACTTACAAAAAATCAATAGAAATATGGTCATGGACAAAGTATAGTCGAACCCCAGCTTAAACAATGGATTCCCCAGAATATTCTTGAGCTTGAGCTCTCCAAAATGGTAATTTTTGTGAAAAAGAATTTAAAAAATAAAGGAAAAATATATATACTGCCAGGCCCTGGCCTTTGTGAGTGCGGGAAGGCCACCGTGTACGTGACCTCACTTTGGTGGCCAGACCCTCGCGAAGGCAAAGAGGAAAATGAGTCATGGCCCAGAGCCCCTTCCTTGGGGATACAATGGAGCTATTGTATACACAAGCTCATGAACACGGCCAGCCCCTCGCGTGCGCGAAGGGTTGGGTCAGGCTGCACTATCTGATAAAAAACCAACAATTCCACAAGGTTAAAAAATGCTCGGATGGACCCTCAAAATTCTTCTGGAACCCCGTGCATGCAAATAAACTATGCTATCCTACCAAAAATGACATTCTAAACTCAATAGAATTGACAAAATTCTCAACGTAGATTATTTTAACAAAAAATAGGTCCCATACTCAAAATACCCGTTTTAGCGAAAAGCCAACCACTAGCCTAAAGCTAGTTCAGAAGCCTTGGGACCCAAATCAAAGGTCTCACTAGCCCATAGTCCACGCTCCGAAGCTAATGGCGCTGATGAAATTCTCATCTAAGTCCGTTTACTCCGAATGTTGACCAAAGTCACCTCTTTCAACTTTAAGAGTTTCAAAATAGGAAA
This sequence comes from Jaltomata sinuosa, assembly GCA_003996215.1. Lineage (NCBI taxonomy): Eukaryota > Viridiplantae > Streptophyta > Magnoliopsida > Solanales > Solanaceae > Jaltomata > Jaltomata sinuosa. The sequence goes on from QJPP01005511.1 coordinate 45,080, forward strand.
ATGAGCTTAAAACACAAATGAACTACCCAGGAACCAAATTGTCAATCCCGTCAAGTCATAAATGACTTGTAGCCACTTTGGGAAAGCTCAAAACATGGAAAAAGTATGAAAAATAGAGAAAATAACCTAAAGGGTCATTACTATATCAACTATTAAAAGGACTTTCGTCCTCAAAAGTTAAAGAAAGGAAGGTACCTGAAGGCTGGAATAAGTGAGGATATTGTGCCTGCATATCATGCTTGGTCTCCCAGGTGGCCTCCTCGATGGGACGATGTCTCCTTTGCACGTTACCACCGGAATCTCTCTAGACCTCAATCATCTAATATCTCAAACTAATTAGCTACAGGCTCCTTTTCGAAGGTCAAACAATCATCCAAATGATCTGAATCCCACCGAAGCACATGAGACTCATATGGAATGTAATGTCAGAGCATCGATACATGGAAAACAGGGTGGATGGCAGAAAAGGTTGGAGGCAAAGCTAACTCGTATGCAACATCACCAACTCGCTGTAGAATCTCAGATGAACCAATATACCTGGGTTGAGCTTACCTCTCCTCCTGAACCTCATCACGCCCTTCATGGGCAAAACTCATAGGAACACACGGTCTCCAACTCCAAACTCCAAAGCATGATGCCTATGGTCACCGTAACTCTTCTGCCTACTCTGAGCTACCCAAAGTCTATCTTGAATTATCCAAACTCTATCCAAGGACTCTCTCAACAAGTCAGTACCCTGCGGCCTAGCCTCAAAAGCACAAACTACCCAATAGCAGACCTACACTGCCTACCATACAATGCCTCAAATGGAGCCATCTGAATATTCAAATGGTAGTTGTTATGATAAGCAAACTCGGCTAAGGCTTGAAACTAGTCCTACTAACCTTCAAAATACATAACATAAGCTTATAGCATATCCTCTAGAACTTGAATAGTCCACTCGGATTGGCCATCGGTCTGGGGATAAAATAATGTGCTAAGATCAACGCGGGTACCCAACTCCTCTTGAAAGGCCTTCTAAAAGTGCGAGGTAAACTGAGTACCTCTATCTGAAATAATGGACATTAGCACACCGTGAAGACGAACTCTCTCACACACATAAATTTGGGCTAACCTCTCGGCACTGTAGGAAGGTTGAACGGTAAAAAGTGAGCAGACTTAGTCAACCAATCCACAATGACCCAAATGCTATCAAAACCTTGAAAGGTATGCAACAACCCAATCACAAAGTCCATAGTAATCCGCTCTCACTTCCACTTAGGAATGGGTAATCTCTGAAGCAAACCACTAGGTTTTAAGTGCTCGAAATTCACCTACTGACAATTTAATCACCGAGACACGAACTATGCCATATCACTCTTCATCCTGCTCCACCAGTAATGCTACCTCAAGTCTTTATACATCTTAGCTGCCCCGAGATGAATGGAATATCTAGAATAATGGGCCTCTCGCAATAGCAACTACATCAGGTCACCAATCCTCATAATGCAAATATAGCCCTCGAACCTCAAGACACCCTCTGAATCTAAGGCTGACTTCCTGGCTTCACCTCTCAACACCTAATCTCAAATCCCACATAATCGACTATCCTCAAACTGCCACTCTCGAATCTGATATAACAACATAGACTGAGCCTCGACTCGAGCAAGGATCCTCCTAGGATCAGAAATATCAATCCAAACCAACATATTGGCTAAGGACTGGATGTTCAAGGCCAATAATCTCTCAAAAATTGATAGGAAAGCCAAACTCTACATACTCACTGCCTTCTAGCTCAAGGCATCTGCTACTACATTTGCCTTGCCCCGATGGTACAAAATATAAATTTCATAGTCCTTCAGAAACTCTAGCCACCTACGCTGCCTCGAATTATGATCTTTCTGGCTCAAAATGTACTATAGGCTACAAAGTTTAGTGTATATTTCACAATGGTCACCATAAAGGTAATGCCTCCAAATTTTAAGCATGAAAACTACCACTACCAAATCTAATCCATGGGTAGGGTAGTTGCGCTCGTGTACCTTTAACTGTCTAGAAGCATATGCAAACACTCGGCCCTGCTACATCAGAACACAACCCAACCAACACCTGAAGCATCATAATAAACTGTAAACCCTTGGTCCTCAACTAGAAGAGTCAAGATTGGAGCTAAGGTTAATAAGGACTTGAGCTTCAAAAAGCTTGCCTCGTACTTATCGGACCACTAAAACGGGATATCCTTCCTAGTCAGTCTAGTCAAAGGTGTTGAAATGGAAGAGAATCTCCCAACGAACCATCTGTAGTAACTTGTCAACCCAATGAAATTGCAAACCTCGGTAGGAGAGGTCAGCCTAGCCCATTCATGAATTGCCTTAATCTTTATCGAGTCTACCATGATACCATCCTTGGATACCAAGTGCCCTATTAATGGCACATAATCAAGCCAGAACTCACACATAGAAAACTTGGCATAAAGCCGTTGATATCTCAAAGTCTAGAGCATAATCCTTAAATGCTGCTCATGCTTCTCCCTAATCTTCGAGTGCTAAGGATGTCGTCGATGAACACAATCACAAAAGAGTCTAAATACGGCCTGAATAGACAGTTCATCAAGTCCATAAATGCTGCTGGGGAATTGATCAAATTAAAAGATATCACCATGAATTCGTAATGGCCGTAACGAGTCTTAAAGGCTGTCTTAGGGATGTCCACCGCCCGAATCCTTAACTGATGGTAGCCACATCTCAAGTCAATCTTAGAAAATATGGCTACACCCTGAAGCTGTTGAAATAGGTCATCAATACGCAACATTGGATACTTATTCTTAATAGTCATCTTGTTCAGCTGCCGGTAATCAATACACATATGCATAGTGTTGTCCATTTTCTTCACAAACATGAGAGGTGCACCCCAAGGAGAAACACTCGGATGGATGAACCCCTTACCCAGAAGATCCTGAAGCTGAACATTAAGCTCTTTCAACTCAGCAGAATCCATACGATAAGGTGGGATAAAAATGGGTCAGGTGCCTCGCTTGACATCAATAGCAAAGTCTACATCACGCTCAAGCGGGAGGCTAGGTAAGTCGATAGGAAAGACATCCATAAACTCACGGACCATAGAAATAGAATCAAGTAAAGGTATGTCGACACTAACATCTGGAACAAAAGCATGATAGGCCAAATACCCCTTTGATACCAAACTCCTAGCCCAAATATAAGAAATTATCCTAGATGGTGCACGACTAACATAACCCTGCCACACAACTGGGGGTATTCCAAGCATGGATAAGGTAACGGTCTTGGAAAAGTAATCCAAGATAGCACAATAAAAGGATAACTAGTCCATGCCCAGGATAACATCGAAATATACCATATCAAGCACAACAAAATCAGCCCAAGTGTCATACTCCCAAATAATCACCACACAAGATCTAACCACCTACTACTAAGGAATTACCTACGGGAGTAGCTACATTCATAGGCACAGATAAAGCCTCACTAGTCAACCCCAACCGAGATGCAAAATATACAGACATGTGTGAATAATTAGAGCCCGAAACAATTAAAATAGATGTTGGCTGACGACATACTAAAACCATACATGTGATCACGAAACCCAAAGCCTCAGCGTTTGTTCTACCTGGAATGACATATAACTATCAGCGTCCTCAACTAGGCTAAGTACCTGCACAACCACTTGTCTTACCCAGTTGAATACCTCCATGAGTACCTCTTTAACCCTGAGCACCACTTCTGGCCGGTGGTGCCACTACTTTAAGAGGTTGAGTAGTTGCTGAAGACTCAATAATCCCACACTTTGAACAATCTCTAGCAAAGTGACAAAACTCCCCTCAATCATAATAACCGTGAAAAGCTCTACCTTGATGTGAAGTACCTGCCAACCCAGAATGGCTACCACAGACTGAAGACCTAGAATATAAACCCCACGATGACTCTCCGGGACTCTGACCATTGTACCTAGGCTGACTACTACCAAAAAGCTGAAGTGCAGTATGCACATGCCTACCAGGATGAAAGTAGTGCTGCTGCTGACCTCTACCATGGAAACCTCTACCTCAGAATTGGGAACCATTGTAGCTGCCCTGATGGTGTGGCCTCTTATCGCTACCCCTGTGAGGCTCACGATGAATTCCCTCAATGGTATGGGCGTGATCAACAACATCCAAGAAGGACTAGCCTAAAGACACCATACTTTTAGTAACTAGGCGTCGCTGAAATCTCAACCATCTGACAAAATAGTGCACCCTTTCATACTCGATAGGCGAAATCATAGTGGCATGTGTGGATAACTCATGGAACTTTGACTCATACTCGACCACTAAAATAGAATTTGACTCTAATCTTGATAACTCCCTCAGTCTTCCACGCTCGCTGCGAGACATATACTTCCGCAAAAAACCCTCAGAAAACTGTGCCTAGGTCAAAGTAGGGGACCCAGCTGGTCTGCACTCAATATACGCCCTCCACCATTGTCTCGCTGGTCCATCAAGCTGAAAACCAGTTTAATCTACCCCATGAGAGTCCACTAAGGCAAGGATATGCAACCTCTTTCGATAGCTGATAAGAAACTTATGCGCATCTTCCCCTGGGTCACCTAAAAACTGCAGAGGTGCCAATCTAAGAAACCTACCTTACATATTCTGCTCCTCAGAAGTCATGACTGGCCAGGATTCCGTTGATGGAGCAACTAGCAGCACTAGGGGTACCTTAATATAGGGAGCCACAACAGCAAGATACACTCATGCACCCTGAATACCTTGAGCTGAAGTCTGTGGCATACCTCTTAATATGCTCAGTAGCTGAACAATGGAGGACTAAAGTACCGGTGAAGCTGTAAGTCTGGCGGTGATTGGGCCGGTCTCTTCCCCATTGGCTACTAAGGTGGCAGATTCTCTAGTACTAGCTGTGGAGCAATCTCAGGCCCCTGATCATATACAGGCTCGGGTGAAGTCTCTCTAGCCTGGCCTCGAGCTGATGCTGCAGCTCATGCCCGACCTTGACCTCGGGGTTTACCTTAATCTTTGCTCCTGGCTGGGCCCCTAACTGATGGCGCAGGGCCTCACCCATGTCCGTTGTAGCCCTCGTCCAATCCATTCGAGAAAGAATGAAGCAAACTATATTTAGAAGTTTATAGCAGCCTAGAACGCATGATAGAGAATCAAAAGATAGAATTTCCCAAAAATGCCCTGTAGCCTCTTGAAGATAGGATAAAAATGTCATCATACCAATCCGTAGGACTCTGTAAACATTTGCTCTTTTACCAATGACACCGGTGAACCTAGGCTCTGATACCTATCTATCACGACCTAATTTCTCAGATCATGACGGCACCTACTATACCCCACTAATAGGTATGCCAAACCCTTAGCTCAAAATGATAAGTAATGGGCTAGCAAAAGAAAATAGGTGAATATAGGAGATAAACTACTAAATAAATGAGAAATGAGCAGAACATGCATACATATAAACATAGAGTGAGGGAAGAGGAACAAATATACAAAGGAATCCCCCAAAATTTGGTACCAGTCGGTACAAAAGCTACTACAACACAAGGAGTACTAGGTAGATACAAAATATACAGAGCAGTCTCCAAATATACAAAACAAAACTAATCCCCTAGTTTTGCCATGAACTCTCTTAGCAAAGTCAGGATCATCTTGCAATCCACCTTATCTGGTAAGTTACCTAACAGAACTTGAAATTTTGGCTCATTTTCTTTATTCTTTAACTTTAGTCTGACTGCTTGACTCTGCTCGTTCTTGACAGATCTGATCGGGTGTTCATAATTTGAAGTATAAGGATTCAAACCTTTGCATGCTGGTACCAAAACCAATGCCTTACCACTGTTGACACCCAATTTTGACCTCCCTATATCTCTCCCGGGTTGTTATTTTACTAGTTATTATTATTTTAAAGCTTTATTTTTCTCGCGTATTGCTTTTATTTACTAAATAAATTACGTGTTTTATCGTCGCCTTAACACTTTTTAAATTCATATACAATTTATAAATATGTAATTTATTTCTTATTATTACTATTTTATCATAAATTTTATATAATATTACATATCATTAATTTTACGTACAAATATATATACGTAATTTTAAATAATATTATTTTTTTGATAATTATTTGATCTACTAAATTATCTATGTAGTATGTTAGTAATTAAATAGCATCCCAATTTCAATTTTTTTCCCAACTTATTTAAATTTTAGCCCCTTTCTATCTAATTTCATTCAATTCTAGCCTAAATTGAGTAAATTTGGACTTAATTATTAAATTCCAATTTCAATTTTAATTGTCCAAATTCGTTTGACCCGTCCAGGTACCCACCTGACCCATTGAGATTAAATCTCAGCCGTTGATCTCACGATCAACGGCCAAGATCACTCCACCATTTTTTTTGCCTTTTTAACCAGGAAATTACATGGAGTGTCCTCAAAAGTGGGTGGTCTTCAATTTATGCCCCTCATAAGAAAAGTCTTTAAAAAATACCCTTCCTTCCTTTTTATGTATAGAACATATACATTTTTGCCCCTCTACACCATAACTCTCCATGTTCATTTGTCTCTCAACTTTTAATTTTCATTTTTCTTTTTTCTTTTATCTTTTTAACTTTTTATCTTTTTTTTTTCTTTTTTCTCAATTTTTTTTAATTCTCGTTTTCTTTTTTTTCAACCTTTATTTTCTTTTATTTTCTTTTTTTCCCTTAACTTTTTTTTTGTTCTTTTTTTTTCTCAACCTTTATTTTCTTTTTTTTTTCTTTTTTTCTCTTTAACTTTTTTTTTCTCAACCTTTTTTTTTTTTTTTTTTTTTTTTTTTTTTTTTTTTTTTTTTTTTTTTTTTTTTTTTTTTTTTTTTTTTTTTCTTTTTTTTTTTTTTTTTTTTTTTTTTTTTTTTTTTTTTTTTTTTTTTTTCTCTTCTTTTTTTTTCTCTTTTTTCTTTTTTTTCTCTTCTTTTATTTTTTTCTTTTTTTTTTCCTTTTCTCTTTTATTCTTCTTTTTTTTTCTTTTTTCTTAACCTCTATTATTTTTTGCTAATGAACAAAAAAAGTTGGATAATCCGCAAAGAAGATCTTCTTTCTTTGAAATCGAAGTAAACTTAAGAGCGTGCTTTGTTGTTTGGAAGTCCTTTTGAACAAGTCTTGCCTCTAAGACAAATGTTATAGAACATCTCATAAATCAAGACACAATGAGGTAGTGTCAAGCCTTTCTCGTGGGGCATAACTTGTTGTTTGAAAAATTCTTGAGCTAAGTCTTACCTCTAAGGCAAGAGTTATAGAGCATCTCATAAATTAAGACACAATGAAGTAGTGTTAACTCTTGCCCATGGAGCATAACTTATTTTTTGGGAGGCCCTTGGGCTAAGTCTTGCCTCTAAGGCAAACGTTATAGAGCATCGCATAAATCAAGACACAATGTGGTAGTGTCAACTCTTGCCCATGGGGCGTAATTTGTTATTTGGAAGTCCTTGGGTTAAGTCTTGCCTCTTAGGCAAGCGTTATAGAGCATCCCATAAATCAAACACAATATGATAGTGTCAACTCTTGCCCATGGGGCGTAACTTGTTGTTTGAAAGTCTTTGGGATAAGTCTTGTCTCTAAAGCAAGAGTTATAGAATGTCTCATAAATCAAGACACAATGAGGTAGTGTCAAGTCTTGCTCGTGGGGCATAACTTGTTGTTTGAAAATCCTTGAGCTAAGTCTTGCCTCTAAGGCAAGAGTTATAGAGTATCTCATAAATTTAGACATAATGAATAGTGTGAACTCTTGCCCATGGAGCGTAACTTGTATTTTTTGAGAGGTCCTTGGGCTAAGTCTTGCCTCTGAGGCAAGTGTTATAAAATATCTCATAAATCAAGACACAATATACTAGTGTCAAGTCTTGCTCATGGGCGTAATTTGTTGTTTGAAAGTCTTTGTGATAAGTCTTGCCTCTAAAGCAAGAATTATAGAACATCTCATAAAAAAAATAAAGGTCAAAAAAATTGATTAAAAAAAAGAGAAAAGAAAAATTAAAAACCAAAGAAAAAATAAAAAAATAGAAGTTGAGAGAAAAAAATAAATATTGAGAAAAAAAGAAAAAAATGAAGAAAAAAAGACAACAAAAAATAAAGGTTGAGAAAAATAAAAAAAATAAAAAAATAAAAAATAAAAGGAGAAAAAATAGAATTGAGAGGAGAAAAGAAAAAAAAAGATTGAGAAAAAAGAAAAAAACGTAGAAGAAAGAATAAAACAAAAAATAAAAGAAAAATAAAGGTCGAGAAAAAAAGAAAAAAGAAAAAGTAGAAATAAAAAAAAGAAAAGAAAAAAAAGAAAAAAAAAAAAGAAAAGAAAAAAGAGAAAAAGAAATATATATAAAAGTTGAGAGATAAATGAGCATTGATAGTTATTTAAAAATATTTAAGGTGTAGAGGGGCAAAAAGGTAGTTGCTCTATACATGAAAAACAAGGAAGGCTATTTTTGTAAGACCATTTTTATGGGGGGCAAAAATACAAAGTCACTCTCTTTAAAGGGCATTTGTGTAGTTGTCCCAATAATCTACACCCCAACCCTAAGACCCCATCTTTTTTTTCTCACTCTCACTCCCAATTCTCTCCCTCCTCATCTCCTTCAACCATCACCGCCGACCACAAGTCACTGCGCCGCCACCACAACAATGCCGGCAATACTAGCAACCACCCTCCCCCTTCTTCTTGCTCTCCATATCCTCCCTCCTCTTTCCCCCATCACTGACAAGCGGAGGTCGCCGCCACGACGCCTCCGATCAGCAAAAAACCCACCATAAACATTACCCTTCCCACCTCTTTTCCTCTCTCACCGCTGTCGATCGGCGAAACCCTATGCAGTGCTGCCTACTCTTTCCCTTCACTTCCCTTCTCCTCTCTTTATTTCACCCTAAAACACCACCCAATAAACCCTCATAGCTGAACCGACATACCGCCGCTGCTCCACCATCGCCGGTGAAGCAGCCACCAACACGGCCATGCCTCAAGTTCTCTTTTTCTCTGATGGACGGTAGGAGATTTCGATAAAAGTCGAACGATGGATTTTTGCAAACCCGCCTGGGATCTGATTTTGAACTCACCGCTTACTCCATTACTCCAATGCCTACTCTTCTTTACAAGTTTTAGATTCGAAATTCATGAATTCTGGTTATTGATTTCTGCTTAATATCTGCTAATTACTGCTCGTCTATACCTATATGTTATCAATACATGAAAATCCTTAGTTATTACTCCAATTCTCTGATATGTTCAAAAGTGATATTTGAAATACATACATATGTGAGTTATAAATTTCAAATGAATTGTGTTATGCTTGGAATCAATTGCTAGCAAGATATTTGTTGTGACAACCTCTTTCATTTGTTAATTAAGTATTAGAAGAATTATAATTTATGATTAGTTGTGTGAATCTGTTTCCTTCCCTTTCAAGCGTAATTGTGACAACTTCTAACCTGATTATATTTGGAACTATGATTCTCTACACCTAATTGGTTTGTTCCTCTTTTGAAATGTAGTCGTTTGATTGATCGACTTTCCTTTAACTTTGTTTGGACAACCTCAATATTTGCCCATTTTTATTGATTGATTCATCTGCCTATTAACTGGCTTGATATTCTCCTTATTCCGGACAAATTTTCATTTGTCTAATTATGGTAACATTGACATATTGGCTACATAACTGATTCAATTACTCAATTTTGGGAAAAGATTGTGGTATTGACAACTGGGTTATTTGTTTTGTTATGGTAAAGCCAATCTCATTTTGTATTTTAATTGATTTTGTGTGCTAATTAAGGTAAATATTCCCTTTGTTTTATTTTCTTTATTTTTTATAGCTTTATTTGCTCTTTTCTTTATGGTAAATCAATGACTAATTGATTTGGTTATTGTAATTAAAGTAAAGAATTCCCTTGACTCACTCTTCAAATTATTTCCTTTCCTTAACCCAAGTCCTGATTTTTCACTATAAAAGCAGTCCTTCCCCTTTTCACTGGGTGGACAGACTGAATACATTACTACTCCCATATTTTTAAAAATCCTCTTCTTTGGTGAACAAGCTTGTTGATTGCTAAGAGTTGGTTGTTGAATCTTTTCCTTTGTTTCCTACGGTTCACTGGTTAGTTTTTGGTTTGAAGTAATTAAAATTCGTATGAATTAGTTTCTACAGTTTAAATGCCTCTTTGTTAGTTTTTGGTTTGAAGTAATTAAAATTCGTATGAATTAGTTTCTACAGTTTAAATGCCTCTTTGTTTTATCTATTGTTTTAAAATACTTTTAAGTGTGCTTCAATAGAAGCAAGCATGTATGCCTCTTAACTTATATGTGTTTAAATATATAGACAAGAAGAAAGCAGGTACATAGTATTCAAATTCAAAACTTGACACTAGTTGTTTAAATTCTGTTCGGCTCTGAACTTTTGTTCTCTTATCTTGAAAGCCTTCTGGCTTTGCCCGTGTTTGTTCAATAACTATCTGATTCGGATAGTGTCAAAGTTACTTTGGTTTTGTGTTGTCTAGTACAATTCTGTATTGAATACGGGGGGCCTTCGATGTATTTTATACCCCTTGAGATGGACAATGCCTAGGACCCTTGAGGTCCTCATGAAACTTTGTCATGTTGGGGCCGGTATTAAAGGACTCCCCCAAAATTTTCTATGTTCGTTTGGCATATGTGACAGGTTCTTTGCTAGCAGATGGGTTGGGACAATGAAGAGTTGTCTGGGATGGGACCTGTTGACGTTTGTTTAGTCTATTTCATTGGTCCTTATTTATTTTTTCGCTATTCATTTTGGCTTGTATAAACTCTTTAATATTAATAAAATATTTAGGGGGACTGCTGTGGAGGAGGGGTAAACTATGCGCTGGCTGTTTCTATTTATAGATAACATGCCTATAGGTTCGCTTTAATATATTTAGTATCCTGCCTTTTACGGATGGAAATCATGTTCATAGGACTTGTTATTTTTTCGCGCGTTTAATATGACAACTTGACTGGGAATTATGCTTATAACCCTTTAAATTAATTTCGTTCGATAAAATCAGTAACCTTGCCTACAAGAGCTAAATCCATTTTAGCGTGTTATAACATGTTAAAACTAGATGCCATGCCTATAGGATTTAAATCTGTTTTAGCATATCAACACTTAGATATACCATGCCTATAGAATTTAATTTATTTTCAGCATGTTAATCAATAATTAGATAGTCTGCCGGTATGATCAAAATATTTTTAAAACATGTTGAAATTATTAGATATCCTTCCTATAGGAGATAATTAATCAAATCCGTTACATGTCTTTATCCTTAGAAATCATGTTCATAGAATTAATAAATATGTTATTTTTCAAAGTATGTTTTAATCACCTATCTTTTAATTAATTCAGAGGACAACTTGAAACCTTTATTTGCTAATTGGTCAAGTCCGCATATGTTTTGCATGACGCTAATTCCGTGTCTAATTAATAACCTTAAGATTTTATTTATCTAGACCCATATCCAAAATAGTAAGTCCAATACCTCTTGGACATTAAGTCAGGACGGGTAGGCATATTAAGGTACGTTAGTTTTTTCATTTCTTTAGTGCGCTCTTAGGTTTAATTACAACTTTAATAACCAACATAGGCGGGTAGTCAGAGATGTTAGTCTGTGCATGCTGATTAATACTAGCAATCTTTAAGTAGATTGCGAAGTATTAATTTATGTTGCATGGGGTGATTCTTTAGGCTAAAAAACTCCTCCTCCCCCAACTTGTTTTTCTCCTACGTAGGGAGTGATCTACATGATACAATTATAGCTCGATAGTCATTGCACTTTGACTAAGAAGTATTTTAAGACATTGCACAAGGTTGAGCGATTACTCCCTAACGTACATGATTTATAGTTTATTTAATTCTTATGTTAATATATACCTGAGATAGTTAATTAAATCACTTAGTAATTAGGCTATTTTTTTATATTATTGTGTCATTTCTGTCTTCTCGCTCATCTATTTCTTCTTATTTATTTATTTATTTATTTATTTATTTATTTTTATTGTAATTTACATGCATGGTTCTCTCTCACTTAGAGTTATTAATATTTAAATTGGTTTAATTTATTTACTTCTTTTAAAAGACGTTTATTTAATTTTATTTATTTTGACCTTTCATTATCACTTAATTTCCCCATATAATATATAAATTTGGCAGGGACCCATATTTGTTGACCTCGAAGGGTGCCTAACACATTCCTTTCGAGGTAACTTGAACCCTTACCCGATTTCTGGTGACGTACACCTTAAAATTAATTTAATCATAGTTAGTGTAGTATGATGCCCTAACGCACCTTAATTTGTTAGGTGGCGACTCTTCACACCTTTTTATCCTAAAAAGAGTTGTCACGTCGAATCCCACTTTTCGCGAAAAAATAGGGGGCGACAACATGACGACTCTGCTGGGGATACTTAGGTTTACCATTATAGATTTTAATTATGTGGGATGTCATGTGTGTTTTAGTATTCTTGTGATTTTCTACTCTTTCGTCCTTTTTATTTGTTTGTAAAATTATAAACGCTTTTCCCTATTTAAATTTTCTTGCTGATTATGTTTTCTTTATTTTATTTGTTTTTTAATCAATGACATCTTCATGATAGATTCTTTCCTTGTTTACTTCTATATGTTATTTTAATATATTTTTTGGTTTCCTTTATTTTATTTTTTTATTAATTAAATGTCTTTTATGCCTATATACTTTAATTAATTTGCCTTTCATGTCTAAAAATTTTGTTTTTATTAAAACCAGTTAATCACCTATCATGTCTATATATTCACTTAAGTTATTAACCCTTTTCATGCCCCCCTCCTTTAGCTTTTTCAATTGTTTGCTTTCTTTCGTTATTTGTCTCTTTATTTTTGGGACTAACAATTTGTTTACTTATTTTTTTCTTGTCTTATTTACTGCTTTATATTTTGTTACTGCTTTGACATAAACTGCATATTTTGTTATCGCTTTCTCTTATGTGCTATGTATTACAGCTTTATTTATAAACTATCATGGTCGCTCATATTTTCTCCACTGGGAACTTCACACATTACACACACAAAATGGTTGTGTGGTTTCACGGCTGTTCACTCCTAAACACCCTTGGGAAATATTTCATGATTTGGTCGATCAACGGTGCATCGACGATCATGGAACCTACCACTCTCAAGCTGCTCGCTTGAGGGAACCGCGTCAAAATCACTCATGTTCTTAGATCGTGATCGCATATTTCTTTAGTAAGAAAATATGCATCTACTTAAACCTAGGATGTCTTGATGCCCATGGTGTGTCAAGATTAATAGTAAAGCCTTGCCTTGAGTCCTAAGGGATTTATAATCCCACAACGGACGTTTTCATGATTTATATGCATTTGAGGGATAAATATGCCTAAGTATTGTCATGTTGCTCTTTGGGGGGGTAGGATAGGCTAACCTTTCTTTTGCAGATTCAATGACTCCTCCTTCATCGTATCCGAGATTTGGCATAGTTTGGTGCATGCCGATGCAAATGAATTCATGGTGGAAGAATTTGGGTCAATATGGTCAGGATAAGGTGAGAAAGGTATTGGAAAATCTTCCATCTCTCATGCATGTCTCTCCCCATAGAGAGCTTATTGAGGCTTCTACTGCTTTTTGGGATGAGAAAAAAATTGTTTTCAAATTTGGAGACATTGAAATGACACCACTCTTAGAAGAGATTGGAGGTTATATCGAAAATAACAGGTTACTATGAAGAAATAGAAAATGGCAAAAAATGGAGATGATCATACCAAAAAGGGTTACTTTAGAAGACGTTCTAGAGAAGTTGGGACTTCAAGGGAGTCATATGGTATCCTATGTAATAAAAGCATGAATTCCAGGCAGTTATTTATTTGATAGGTTTGGTAATGATGCTGCTCAAAAGGTATACAAAGTGGAATGTCCCGATTCTAGTTCATGGGGGAGAAAGAATCTTTGCATTCATAGTTTACTTCTTGGGCTTGGTGGTATTTTCGTGAGGGGCTGAGGAAGACATTCACATTCATCTTATTTCCGTTGTTGATGCTTTGTGTAATGGAATTGATAAGGGTCCTTGTACGATCATCCCAATGATCGTAGAAGACATCTATTGAGCTTTGGGTCGCTACAAAGGTGGGGCCAAACAATTTGAGGGGTGAAATCTGTTGCTACAATTATGGTTGATCGAACATCTTCAAAAGGTACTTGGTTCACAATCAATATGTGAACCCAATGGGACTGATCACATTGCTGCTCATGAATTCAGGGTCACTATGGGAGTGAAGAAGATTAAGAGGCCGAACGAAGCAGAGAAGTGGGGAGAAATGCTAAGTGCCTTGACTATAGACTCGGTGCAATGGATGTTCGTCTGGTTTCCTGGCAAAGATTTCATAGTATATACCAAGCAGCGTTATTATGTGATTTTGATAGGGCTCTATGGACTTCAACAATACACTCCAATGAGGGTAATGAGACAAGCAGGCCAAACTCAAATAATACCAAGGGTGACAAACATGGATGACTATAGGGTAGATTATAAGGACAATGTGGCTCCACACGCCCTAGATATCACCAAAGCATGGAACAAAATAGTATCCTTGGATGAAAAGAGCATAGCTCCAGATAGGTATCATACAGGCTATGCGATAGACTACATTGAATGGTTGCATAAGGATTTAAAGGGCACCACAGTCTCAAGTGTCAAAAGAGGCAAACATGTGGGCGACAAGAAGGCTGAAGCACAATCACTATACAACAAGTTCAAAAGGAGGGCGTTGGACTCTGAGGCTAGGCATCGACAACTTCATGATGACAATGCCAAAGAGATCACGGAGTTGGGTATAGATCGAGACTCATGGAGACAACGTGCTTTGGGGATAGAAAAGAAGGTGAGAGAACTTCAAGGGAATTCAGCAGGCAAGGTGAAGAGTATCTCAACAAAAGAGATCTAGGAAGACATCTAGCACTATCATATCTTTTGACCATCCACGACCATTTTGACAAAGCCTTGGAGGTCCCCAAGGACACAACTGATGAGGAGGATGTTTTTAGAATTTAGTGTAGTTCCATTGTATATCAAATTTTGAGACAGTCTTTTATTTAATGCAAGTTTTGTCTTCTGGGGGTTTATTCTAGAACAAAATGACATATTTATCTCTTAAAACATTAGTGTAACGACCGGACCCGTCGTTACCTTAAGAATCAGAAATCAAATTATTTCGGGAATTAAATTAAAGTACGTTGTTTAAAGTAGGGTGACGTAAGGGGGAAATTTTTGTTTTAATTGAAATGACCTGGGCTGACATCACTCCGCTATAGCAATAATTATTCCGCTATAGCGGAGGGCTAACCACCATAGCAGAGTGACGGGAAATAGAAGCTCAGAAATGGGATTTTATTAAAAAGCTTCTCCTCCTCAGTTAGAAAATATACGAGGGTTTCTCCAAAAACCCTCCCATGCTGCTCCAAGGCTAGGGAATCATGAGGAGAAGGGGTCATGGCTGGAGGGATGCGGAACAGCAGATTCCAGGACCATCATTCAGCTGGGAACGCCTTCATGGAGCCAAAAATATGTGGTTGCAACTGCCTGGAGTCCAGGTAGGCTAGGTTTTCATGAGTAGTTAGACCCGCTTACATTCTGTACTTATTGTATAGTGGAATGGAGAATTCACATTGTAGGCCTCCGGGCACGGATTCTGGTGGAGTTGGTATTAGTTATGAGTGAGCTAAGGCTTGGTTGGATTGAACTGTGGATTGATTGTAGTTAATTGGGGATGTTTATGTTGTCTTGGTATGCTAAAAATGATAGACTCAGGGACTGAGATGTCGAGAAGGTTCGGGGAACTGGGGATTGCAAAGACAACTAGGTGGGTATGAAAATGGGAAACTCCTAGGTGGGGTTTCGGGAATGTGAAAGGCATGTTAAGAAATCTTTGGTTGCTAAGGGCTAAGGGTGAAAACTCGTATTGTTGTTATCTATGTATGTTCCGGATTAATGAGGTGGTTAAATTATGTTAAAAAAGGGAAACCGTTCATTATGTGTAAGCAAAGGTGAGTGTGTTTAGTCTTCGGATGAAGGTCAAGGTTCAACTATATACCCAGAATAGGGGGTAGGTGATGGCTTACAATTTCTATGAATATTTTATGTGCTTGTACTCTTATCTAAGTGGTTATATGAATTGCATTGGTTAGTGGGATTTTGTAGAATGTCTAAGGGTCCTATTTTATAGTCTGTGAGTTGAACGGTGTGTACTTGTTGGTTTACAAGTTGTTTGTTCATATATTGACTATGGATTATTGACATTCGGTTGGCTTGGGCACCACGCCTAGTAATGGTTTGGTATGAATTATTAATGGTTGGCTCGGGTACCACGCCTAGTACGGATTTACTTTTATGTATCATTGCATTATTACTAATTATATTGCATTGACTGGTATTGGTTTCGTGAGTGGACCAGGTTGCCTTGTTGAATTGTCATATTGGTTGGTGGTCTTTGAGTGACCAGAAATTCTATTATATCTATTGAATTGGTCTTGGTTTAGGCCGGGTTATCTGTTAATACTTAGGTGTTGGTTAGAAGGGATCCCAGGGTGGGTCCGGGCTAGACAAAAGGATGAATTATGGATTCTATGATTGTTGTTTAGAGGGGATACTGGGGTGGATCCGGGCTATACGACAAGGGTTGTGTTGGTTATTTTGTTGATTTGATCATAGTTATAAAAGTGATTTACATGTGGTTGGTAAACTAGGGAAATGGCCGAAAGGTTTACATGGTGTGACTAGCGGGTAATATCCTGGGAGGAATTGTTTAGGGATTCGGGGCGGGTCTGGGTTACTTGTGCGTAGTGGGTCTGGAATGACAGGGTCTGGGTTGTTCCTGGATGCATAGTCATGGGGGTTGACTAGGTCAACGAGAAGGCAGTTAGAGTTGGATTTAACGGTTGGGCTAAGGGTTGTGTGACTTGGGAAGTCCAAGGGATGTGTGTGACTTTGGAAGTCTAAGGTTAGTCTGACTTGGGAAGTCTAAGGGTAGGGTGACTTGGGAAGTCTAGGCTTAGTGATGTTTTGGAGATACAGAGAAAGAGGGGGTTGATAGTAGAAGGAATAGAAAGGGTTGAGGTAAGGGGTGCGAGTGGACGATCGGTTGAGATCGGGTCCAATAAGGGGAAAAGGGTGAAGGATGGGGTTACTTTGTTTATTTTCATGCTTTCCTTATTTTCTTATATGATGGTAGGAATGGATTCGGGTCGACTGATGATGTCTACCAATACGTGTGGTTGTACTGACTCTACTCTTGCTATATCTTGTTGGTATAGTCTGGTTCCAGGGATGGTGGTGTTTCATAGGTACATGACGATGGTGATCTCCAGCATCTTCTGTCCTTCGATTCCATGACAATAGTTGTGTCTCTTTTACATGTTTTGTATAATCTTGTGGTAGCTCTTGTACCTGTTTAGACTAGATCCTAGGGAGGGTGATTTATATTCAAAATTGTTTTCTATTTTCAAATGTTGTAATAACAAGGTTTTCATAATAAAAGGAAAGGCTATTTTTACTACTTCCTATTTTTCCGCAAGTTACCTATTGGACAGGGGGTGAGGGTTCATCTATCTAGGTGGTTAGAGTAGGCGCTCGCACGACCTGGTAGGTTGGGTCGTGACAATTAGGCTTACCTTTGTCACAAAAAAGGTCCCTAAATTAGGAACGACATCAATGTGTTTAACTATCTCCATTTATTTTTTATAGCACATCATAATCTATTACTAATTTTATCTCCTTTTTTTCTATTTTTGCTTTCTTTCCCCTTTCCAAAGTTTGATTTGTGTCTTTTTGCTTATCACACTCGACCTAGATAAACTCCTTTCAGTTTTCATTACCAAGGCAAGAAAATGGATGATAACAACGACACTAATGACAAGATTGATATGACTACTCAGAAAGAGATTTTGGAGAGTGTAGAGGAAGGATATCCACCTGAACATAATGAGGTGATATTAAGGTTGAAACAGAAAATTCTGGAGATGCAAGAAGAATTATCTCATGCTCACAGTTTGGCCAATCTATCAACTACCCTGAACACTCCTCTAGAGCCACCAATCGAAGGCAACATCACTATCAAAGCCCAAGTCACTTTCACAAGCCTTCCTTTACCATCTCATTCTCAAAGTCATACTTATCCATTGCAATATTCACATAATACATCCAATTGCACATACCTAGCTCCACTAAATTCCCAAACCATATTACATACCCATGATATACTACCAACATCTACCACAAATATAGCTTGTGTTTATGCTCCAGAAAATCTCAATTCAAATTCTATCTATGTTGAGAGAGCCCCTTTCGCTCATCATCACTGTGAATCAAGTCCTCTTAAAAGGACATATTAATACGAACTATGGCTGAGCAATTAGAAAAGTTGGATGGTCGGTTGCAGCATATGAAAGGTAATAAAGAGGTAGAAGGGTTAACTTTTGAGGACTTGTGCATACATCCTGATGTTGAACTGCCTGAAGGATACAAACCTCCTAAATTTGAGATGTTCGATGGGACTAGAGACCCAAAGACACATTTAAGAGTGTACTGTGATAAGGTAGTAGGCATCGGAAGAAATGAACATATTCACATGAAATTATTCATGAGGAGTCTTATTGGAGATGCTCTGTCATGGTATATTGCACAAGATTCAAGTAAATGGTCAAAATAGATTGACATGGCCTCTGATTTTATAAAGAGATTTGAATTTAAACATTAAGAATGCGCCTGATTGGTTTTACATTCAGACCTTGAAGAAAGGATCCATGAAATCATTCCAAGAATATGGAATAAGATGGATATCTAAAGTCGCTAAAACATTCTCTCCTTTAGATGAAGAGCAAATGAAAGAAATCTTTATGCGTGCTCAAAATCCACAATATTATGAAAAGATGATGATCATACAAGACCGTAAGCTTTTTGACATCATCAAGATGGGAGAAAAAATTGAGAAAGGCATAAAGAATGGCATGATAACAAATTTGGAGGCGTTACAAGAAGCTAATAAGACTTCACACTCTGATAAGGTCATCAAAAACAAAAACATGAAAGAGGTGAATATTGTATCGATTACTGAAGGTCCGAAAGCTTCTTTAATTTGCCAAACATCATCACTTTCACCTTAATACCAAACTCTCACATCTCAAAGGCTACCATCTTATCAAAAGCCACCAAGATCTCAACGAATTCATCGATCCTCAAAACCCCGAGCTAATTTGAAAAAAAATCCACCCAAATAATACACTCCTTTAGCCGAGCCCACGACTCAATTATATGAGAGGTTGAAGGTTGCCGGCCATATTGCTCCCATTCCTGAGCTAGTGATGGATAACCACGCAAAATGGTTCGATCTCACTAAAGTATGTGCTTATCATTCAGGGACGAAAGGGCACACCACAGAAGAATGTCGAGCTTTAAAAGGTCATATTCAAATGTTGAATGATAATAATGGGATACACTTGAAAGAGTCTGATTTCAATGACGCTTGATTATGTCGTCTCCCCGGTCGAGGCCCTCGAGCATTTCAAAAAGGACTTTAAACTTTGTTAATTTGACAATGGTGATATGTAATTGGAGCAAGATAAAGTTTCTTTGTGCTTCCTTTTTATAAATTTAGAACTACGTTTGAACTGATTCCCATTTAAGAGGGATACGTAGGTGCTCCTATAGAGTTCGGTCTTATCATAATAAAATCTCCTCTTTTATCGAGCATTATAACTGGGGAAGAATTTTTGAGAGGATCTCAAAAATTTCATTCGGAGATCATTGTAATGGTTCATGAGACTGGGGCACAAATTTTGAGGGAACCTTAAAAATTCAAAACAGGCAGCCGTTCATTCTACAAAGAATCACTAGCCGAGGATTGAGTTCTACACTGGGGCAGAAATTTTGAGGAGTGCTCAAAATTTCATCAAAGATTGCATACCAAGACATCCAAGCAAATGTAAGCTCAAATTCGAACAGAGGCACGAATCAATCTTCCCTTTTTTAAAACATACAATTTTTGTTTGAGCGCAGGAATAAAAGGTACAATCTCACAAGTATACTATATCGTCAGTGATAAAATTCTAAAGGCTAAGCATTGTCCTTTTGGAATTTCGAAAGGAAGAGTGCAAAATTTTTCAAGTCATAAACAGGGGCAGAAATTTTTAAGGGACCCTCAAAAATTTCAAGTATTACATCTCAAGAAACACAGGCAAAGTACAAGTTCGAAGTCCAATAAGCAAAATACAAGCAAAGGTACGAGTCAATATTTTGCCTTTCACAACTTATAATTTTACTTTGGATGCAGAAATGCAGGTTACTTTACTTGGCTATGATGATACTAGACTACTAAACTATATTGGGCTACTATTGGACTACCAAATACCGAATTATGCTACTAAATTGAGTTGCTACTAATCGATTACTATTGGTCTACTAAATGAGAAGTTACCCGAGGCTAAGCATTGTCCTTTGGAAGTTGATTAGGTTAAGCACTACCTTTTCAAGATTTTTCTCGAGGCTAAGCATTATCCTTCGGAAGTTGATTGGGTTAAGCACTACCTTTTCAAGATTTTACCCGAGGCTAAGCATTGTCCTTCATAAGTTGATTAGGTTAAGCACTACCTTTTCAAGATTTACCCAAGGCTAAGCATTGTCCTTTGGAAGTTGATTGGGTTAAGCATTACCTTTTCAAGATTTTACCCGAGGCTAAGTATTGTCCTTTGGAAGTTGATTGGGTTAAGCACTACCTTTTCAAGGTTTTTACCCGAGGCTAAGCATTGTCCTTTGGAAGTTGATTGGGTTAAGCACTACCTTTTCAAGATTTTACCCGAGGCTAAGAATTGTCCTTTGGAGGTTGATTTGGTTAAGTATTACCTTTTCAAGATATTACCCGAGGCTAAGCATTTTCCTTTGGAAGTTGATTGGGTTAAGCACTGCCTTTTCAAGATGTTACCCGAGGCTAAGCACTGTCCTTTGGAAGTTGATTGGGTTAAGCCCTACTGTTTCAAAATGTTACCGGAGGCTAAGCATTGTCCTTTGGAAGTTGATTTGGTTAAGCATTACCTTTTCAAAATGTCACCCAAGGCTAAGAATTACCCTTTGGAAGTTGATTGGGCATAACGACCCAGACCACCGTGAGTGACACCCACCCAACCCTCGGATGAGCGAACCAGTAGAGTTCAACCCTTAGCCTAGTCTAACAGCCTAAAACCAGTAACAAGAATTAAACTAGCAGTTTCAATAAGCAAAACAAAATACTATTAAGATAAGCCTGCGGAAAAATCCCCCTGGAATCTGAAAGTTATCATACCAAACACTACCAATACTAGAGTACGGGGATGCAATCCCAAAACTTAAACAATAAAGAGATAGTCTAAGCTCGAAACAATTGGGCTACAACTCAAAAGATAAACACCAAGGCGGCCTTGTCAAACATCTCACCCTTGAGATCTGTAACAGTCAGGCCTACAGGTGAGGTCGTGCATCAACCGCCGGAAGATTTTCTGTACTCACAAAAAGACAAGCAAGTGCAATATCAGTACACAACCACCGTGTACTGGTAGGATCATCAGCCAATTCGAAATAAAACAATGTATAATCAGTACAACAAATCAAGTATAAGTACGGAAGACATGCAACAAGTCAACAGGCACCCCTAGACTACAAGTCTCTACCTAGTTTGTTCTCACATGAAATCCACCCTTTCTAACTGTAAGCAACGATCATATAACCAATAAACTATCCCTTTTAGTCTAACCCAGACCCACCCTGGGATCCCCTCTAAACAACACCTAAGTGTTAACCAGACAACCCGGCCTAATCCAAGGCTAACTGAATAGATACAACAGTATTCTCGATCACTCAAGGACCACTAGAAAATAACACATTTCAATAAAATAGCCCGGTCCACTCACAGAACCAATAATAGTCAATGCAATACAATAATATAAAGCAATTATGCAGTAAAATAAACCCGTACCAGGCGTGGTACCCGAGCCAACCGTTAGTATTTGTACCAAGCGTGGTACCCGAGCCAACCATATTGTTATACCTGTACCAGGCGTGGTACCCAAACCAACCGTTAGTAGTCCGTACCAGGCGTGGTACCCAGCCAACCAAATGTCAATTAATCCATAGTCAAATAATGAACAAACAACTTGTAAAACCAAAAAGCAACACATCGTTCAATCCACAGATTGTAAAACATGACCCTTAGACATTCTAAACAATTCCTCTAAGCAACGTAATTCATACAAACACTTAGATAAGAGTACAAAAATATACAACATTCACAGGAATCGTAAGCCATCACCTACCTTGAATAATCAAGCTCTACAGTGCCGGAGCTTTACCATTTCCCGAAGTTCTTGCCGGTTCTTGGTCTAAAACAACACACAATAATCAATAATTAATCTTTATAGCCTAAATTTCACCTGGATTACATATAATCCTAATCCCCAGACCACCCATGATCATTCCACCCTTTTTCTCGGGTTTCCCGCCATTAATTCCCCTAGTTCTATCATTTTTACGGATAAAATTAGGAAATGAAGGTCACATGATCATAAAACAGTAAATTTGGCAACACCCAAGAACTTCTACATATAGAATCCCCCTTGTTCCCTGGATTCTACCCTCCCTAAGTCATTCCAAACCTTTCCCTAAGTCCACTCCTAGCAATTCTATCGCATAGGAAAAGTAGTACGAAGTTTGGGGAGTAGAAACCTTACCTTAGAGAAGAAAAACAATGGAAAATGAAGGAAAATCGTCTGGAATCGCCTTGCCCTTACAAAATGAAATTGTGAAAATTGAACGTTTTGGGGAATGTTTTTGCATTAATTCCCATCGAGCTCCGCTATAGTGGTATCGCCGTAGCAGAGTCATCCGCTATGGCGGAGGCTGATCGATGTTGACTTCTGCTGTAGCGGTAATTTCTCTGCTACAGTGGAGGTCGCTATGGAATAGCAGTTGACACGGGACAAAAAGTCATAAAATCTCCAAAACTAGTCCATTTTATAACACACTTATTTTCTCGACATTCCAAAATAACCTCTTCACGTCAACCTCGATTCTAGGAGTTCTACTTACCTGAATTCGATTTTGAAAAGTCCCCCAGACTCTTTTATGTTTTGGCTACATGGAAAACTATCTCAAAACAAGACCCCTAACCCAATCCTTACCCGGATTTCCCTAGACTCCACCTCGCTCTAAAACTAGCCGAGGCTAGCCTAGCCCCGAATTTCAAACTCCCAAACTCGGAGTTTTCTAACTCTAAAACTTGGCACGATTGGACTACCCATAATGACGGACCCGATTGTTACAATAAATACTAATTTACCCATCGTTCGGGGAGACGATCAAACCCGAATTTACAGAAATAAAGGAAAAAAAGTGTAGTACCTGAATCTTCAAACAAATGAGGGTACTTGTCCCGTATATCCTTCTTGATTTCCCAAGTGGCTTCCTTAACCGGATGATGCTTCCACTGAACCTTTACCATATCAATCATCTTTTACCTCAACCTTCGGATATTTCGAGCAAGAATAAAGACTGGTTCCTCTTCATAACAAATATCCTTATCGAAAAGCACCTTATCCCACCTGATGATGTAGTCCCCATCCCCATGGTATAACTTAAGCATGGATACATGGAATACCAGATTTACACCCGACAAGCTCGGTGGTAGTGCTAACTTGTAAGCCACTGGCCCCACAATCTCAAGAACCTCAAACAGACCGATGAAACAAGGGCTAAGCTTGCCCTTCTTACCAAACCGCATAACTCCCTTCATTGGTGACACTTTCAACAATACCTGTTCACCAACCTGAAATTCCAAGTCCCAAACCTTGCGATCTGCATACTCCTTCTGCCTACTTTACGCAGCCAGCAATTTGGCCTGAATGCCCCTTACCTTTTCTTGCGCTTCCTTTACCAATTCCACTCCAAAAGGCTTTACATCGCCTTCCTTAAACCACCAAATCGGTGATCTGCAGATCCTCCCATACAATGCCTCGAATGGTGCCATATCAGTACTGGAGTGGTAGCTATTGTTGTACAAGAATTCGTGCAATGGTAGGAACTGATCCCAATGGCCCCCGAAGTCCATCTCACATGCTCTCAGCATGTCCTTCAATACCTGGATCATCCTTTCCAATTAACCATCAGTCTGAGGATGGAAGGCTTTGCTAAAAGTGAGTTGTGTACCCAACTCTTCATGTAGCTTGCCCTAAAATTTAGAGGAGAATTGCGTACCCCTGTCTGAAATGATGGACAGTGGCACCCCATGCATTCTCACAATCTCTTTCACGTAGATCTTAGCCAATTGCTGCAAAGTATAATCTACCCTGACCAGAATGAAGTGAGCAAACTTGGTTAACCTGTCAACAATGACCCAAATTGAGTCATACTTCCTCAATGTCCTGGGAAGACCCACCACAAAGTCCATGGCTATACTTTAACACTTTCACTCTGGAATTGGCATTCTCTAAAGTAGTCCTGCAGGTCTCTGATGTTCATACTTTACTTGCTGGCAGTTCTGACATTTGGAAACAAAGTTGACTATGTCCCTTTTTATCCTGTGCCACCAGTAACGCTGCCTCAAGTTCCTGTACATTTTAGTCACATCCGGATGAATTGAGTGCCATGAACCATGAGCTTCTGCCAAGATTTTCTGAATTATATCATCAACCCGAGGAACACAAATCCTTTCTCTGAAATGTAGCACTCCACCAGAGTCTAGCGTGATGTCCCTGGATTCCCCAGATATTACCTTACCTCGAAGCTTACTTAGTTTCGGATCCTAAAACTGTTTGGCCTTTATTTCCTCTATGAAGGTGGCTTTGACCTCAATGCTGGCCAACAACCCACCCTGTTTTGAAACACCCAAGTGCATGAACTTGGCCTCTAAAGCCCGAATTTCCTTACTAGTGGTCATTTGGACACCCCCAAACATGCCAAACTACCCATGCTAACTGTCTTCCAGCTCAATGCGTCTGCCACCACATTAGCCTTACCCAAATGATATTGAATAGTCACATCATAGTCCTTCAATAACTCTATCCACCTTCTCTGCCTCAAATTCAAATCCTTCTGAGTGAACACATGATGCAGACTGAGATGATCGGTGAACACCTCACACTTGACACCATAGAGATAGTGTCTCCAAATCTTGAGTGCAAAGACCACTGCTGCCAACTCTAAGTTGTGAGTCGGTTAGTTCCTCTCATGCACCTTCAACTGCCTAGATGCATAGGCTATCACATCCCTATCCTGCATCAACATAACATCCAAACCAGAATTTGAAGCATTACAGTAAACAATAAAGTCTTTACCTTCAACCGGCAAGGACAATATAGTAGCCGTGGTCAGAAGTGTCTTGAGCTTTTGAAAGCTCTCCTCGTACTTGTTGGACCACGCGAATGGTACATCTTTCTATTTCAGCCTGGTCAGGTAAGTAGCAATAGACGAAAAATCCTTAACAAACCTCCAATTGTACACTACGAGCCCAACAAAATTCCTCACCTCTGTCACAGAGCTAGGCCGGTCCCAACTCTTGACTGCCTTAATCTTTTGGGGATCCACCATCACCCCCTGTTCTGATACTATATATGTCACGAACCGATTTCTCAAGTCATGATGACACCTATAATCCCCAGTAGGCGAACCAATTCCCGTAGCCCAGAACGGTTAGTAATGGGCTACTGTCTAACCAAAACGCACCAGCAAGCAGAAATAAGCGAAAGCAAAACTCGAATATAAATACATAAAGGAAACTACACCAACCCCAAGACTTGGTATCAACAGTACAGAAGCTTCTAATAGAATACAAGTGCTAGAAGTAACAAAATACAACAT